>JABUQX010114430.1:0-38443 GCA_015478945.1 Trachelipus rathkii | reverse complement strand
CTCCAAAAAGTTCGCAGTCTGCCAAAAGGGAATGGGGAGGGAGTTAGTGAGGGAGGTTGATTATCCGCTTACCCTTACTGCTTTATTCTCGATCTATACGTAGCTTTACGAGTCTTTACGTTTAATAGATTTTGTAGTCTTTCCAACAAAGCAAGAATTTTTATTTAAAACAAAGATAATATTTAACAAATAAATAAAAAAATATTTAAAAAATCGAATATAATGTAGTATAAGAAGTAGAATATGGTATGTTATATATATATATATATATATATATATATTATAACCTAAAATACATATGAATATATATGATATATATATATATTTTAAACAAAAAATAAAAAAAAAAAAATTAATTTTAAAATAAAAAAAAATAATAATAATAATAATAATAATAATAAAAATAATAATAATAAAAATAATAATAATAATAATAATAATAATAATAATAATAATAATAATAATAATAATAATAATAATAATAATAATAATAATAATAATAATAATAAATAAAAATGAAAATAAATTTAAATAAGTTAAGTTGAAATAAATAAATAACATTAATAATAATAATAGTAATAAAAAATTAAAACAAAATAATGTTAAAATGAATAAAATTAAAATAAATAACAAACGAAATACACATACCCCTACTTGTCAAAAATAGGTTAGCTGACGTTGATAAAGAGAAAAGGGGATTTGAATATAAAAGTGTCAGTCTTTAGCCTTTAGAAAACGAATTATCTTTGTATGATGTAATACAAGCGACGGTTAGTTATGTCAACATCTCTATGTACATCTAGTTTCAACCCTTTCAATTCTCTCTATGAAATGTATCCAGACATCGAACAACCTGTATCACAATAACACGTAATTTCGTTATGACGTAGTAATGTCGGAACCTTTAAGTATACTAAGTTTCGCCCCCTTACGTAATCTCCTAGAAGTACAGCCTCATGTATCGAACCGATTGTACCACTACATCTCGTAACTTCGCCATCGACGATGTTATGTCAATACATCTAAGTATAATTTCGTGGTTGGTTAGTGAGAGTTGCCTGTCTGTCTGTATGTTGTTCTATGTGTATGTGTATGTGTATGTGTTTGTATATGTGTATATTGATTGAGGTGTGTATGTGTATGTGTATGTGTATGTGTATGTGTATGTGTATGTGTATGTGTATGTGTATGTGTATGTGTATGTGTATGTGTATGTGTATGTGTATGTGTGTGTGCGTGTGTGTGTTAGCACTGTCTAGTATGATTTACTTATAGAAGAGCAAAGAAAACCAGACCTGAATCAATAGATCAATAGATCAATAGATCAATAAATCAGGAGGTCAATAGATCAATAATCAAATAGATCACAGGCATGGAAGGGAGCACCCAAGTGTCGTGGTGCGCCATGGGGAGTATAGTTGATTTACTGCGTTAGGGTATGTAAAACATAACACGTATATATAATCAATACTTAGTGCGACTGATGGGACTCTGATCTGATCTCAAACGCTTTGACAAAATTGCATATCTTTATGGTGATGTGTCATACTGTTACTAATGTTGATATAGGTACGTATCCAAGCCTAATGGTTGCTATGGAACCAATTGATATTATAATGTATCTAGGCCTAACGAATCAATGAACGATGGTAGGTAACTGGTTGTGACGTCGTATGAAAAAAAAACACTCGTAAATATGGAAAATACATTCATGATCCTCCTAGGTGAAATATATAAAAAGATTGAAATGTGTCGTCATAGGGGTTAAAAAATAATAAAAAGGGTTCAAAAAGGTATATAAGATATAGAAAAGTGAGTCGGTGCGGCGAAAAAGGCGGTGTGACGCAGTTCGGTGCGGTGTGGTGCGGTGCGCCAGGACCTTAGGGTTGGTTCAATTGCATCGCTCACCCCGGAAAACTCTTCTACGTACCCGAAAACCCATAATTTGACCAAAAAAACGTCTCAACACGACAAAATATCAATGTTGCAAAATGTTGCAAATTGCTGCAAAATTTTTGCAAATTTTGTTTGCAACATTTGCAACATTTCATGCAGCATTTGCAACGTTGCATGCACATTGCAGTGTTGCATGGCAACATTGCTTTGCAATAGGACTTGCCTCCGGCCGATGTGCTACATATACTACTGACCCCAACTGTCCATACACTGAATAAGCTGATTTCTGGCGTTTGTCAGGACCCTTACCAGCATAGCAGTGGGTATGTTAGCAATATTGGCCCAGATATTGGCCTTAAAGTCTGGTAGGGTCCTTGGACGGTTGACATAAACGCGGGATTTCATATAACCACACATAAAGAAGTCGCAAGGTGCCAAATCGGTGGAGCTGGCTAGCTACTCCAAATCACCCCGTAATGAGATGAGGCGCTCCGGGAAGTGGTCTCTCAAAACAGCCATCGATGCCCTCGAAGTGTGAGCCGTTGCTCCGTCCTGTTGAAACTAAATGTCGCATAAGTTCAATTCATCGAGACGTGGGAAAAAATATTCAGCCAACATAGTTACGTACCGGTCTGAATTCACTGTCATAATGACCTCATTTTTCTAAAAAAAAATCATTTCCCAACTATCCAAGAGGAGGAAACTCCACACAACACTGTAACCATTGGTGAATGCACGGGCCGTTGATGCAATTCTCGGGATTGGTGTCAGCCCAGTAACGCATGTTCTGTTTGTTGACACATCCATTCAAGTGGAAATGGGCTTCATCACTGAAAAACAAAATGGCGTCCTCAGAAACGTTTGCGAGAAGTGCCTCACATGCGTTCTTCCGGGAAATGAAGTCGCGTTCGGAGAGCTCATACACAATCACCAACTTGTGAAGAATGTGCATCACTGAAACGATCGGATATTCCAAGAGCAGACGCATGTTTGCGCGCAGAAATCCGTGGGGATTGCAAGACTGACGCTCTCACTGCCTCAATATTCTCAAGGGATTTGATGGTCCGAGAGACCCCAGTCCATTGTCTTGTCACACTCGTGGTTTGCCTGAATGTAGTGACCCATGTTACAATCGATTTCCGGTCCAGGACAGGACAAGATTAAAGCGATTACGGAAGGAGCGCTGGATTGAAATCACAGAATATCCGTTCGATAAGTAGTCCTCGACGGCTAGCGCACGCTCCACACTGTTCCAAAGCATGATGGAGACTGACCGTGGTAGATAACAAAACTTTAGAACCAGGCCTCTTGATTGAGACCACGCCCACTCCGATTCGACCGTTACAGCCTGATTGGCGGGCATTTCAGATAAGAAAATTATGTTGCCGCACCCTGTAGAATCAAAAGCCTTCTGATACAAGTCTATGAAAGCTATATAGAGACTCTCGATAAATATCAAAGTCTTTTCCATCACTATTTTTATTCAAAAATCAAATCTGTAACACTCCAATTTTTCCTATATCCATGTTGTCTCTCTTTCAAAATTGGTCATACCCGGGAACTTGTTCTTCCTTCTGTTATTCTCTTTTGCAACTTTGTTACATGTGGTATAGGAGCAATTCTTCTATAATTTTCATATTTTTGTGCATCTCACTTTCTTTTAAAGATCGGCACTATGATAGCTCTACCCTACTCATCTGGTATTTCTCTTGCTCTATACAGAGTATTGAAGAGCTTCAGAATCCATTGTTGCACCACCACTATCAATTAGATAGCTATTTTATCCACTCCTGATGTTTTATCCTTCTTAATATTTGCCAAAGCTTTATAAAACTCTTGTCTTGTGATTTCCTCGAAATCAATTTCTTGCTCTTCCCTTCCTTACTTTTTCTCTCTCCCTCTCCAACGAATAGAAGTTTTTCAAAATATTCGGCACACCTTGTATCTATTTCCTCCTTCTCTGTAATCACATTTCCCTCTCTGTCTTTGATGTTGTATTGCTTGGTTAATATTTTTGATATGATTTTACGAGTATAAACTTCAAACCTATTCCGTCTCTTAATTCCTCAATTAGTCTACCTTCCAGCATTTCTCTTATTTCTCCATTCGCTCTCTCCAGGTCAAAGTAAAAAGATAGAGGCGGAATAATTTTACAATGCAGAGTGCAAGCTTGAAAACACAAGTTTTGAGAATCACAGGAGGAATACCATCAGAACCGTACTCCTTTTTAGTGTTAAGCTAAAAAAAACATAAATAACACCTTTAGAAGAAATTACAATATTAGCATAGATATGCTTGAGGGAGGTGAAGAAGAAGAAGGAATAGGACTGGAATTGTCTAAGGTGGAATTAGAAGCAAATGTTTGAAAAAAGAGATCAGCTTTAGTGGAAGGTTAAACGGCAGTTATGCTGTCCGTAAATACTAAAGGAGGACAAGAGGAAGAAACAAATCTAAGAGTTAACATTTTTTGAAAATGTCATAAAGGACATGAGGAAGATTAGCCAGTAGGAACACCGAGAAAAAGTTTTTTTAGTGTCATGTAGAATAGATTTTGCACGATTCTGGGATGAAATATAAGTTGCAAGGGTTTCTGGAGTTTCAAGATGAAAGTAATTCCTAAAGTGAGAGCCTCTGTGGCCAATAGCCGAGAACAAGAAGAGGTAAACAAAGGTTATCTAAGTTTAGTTGAAGGTAAAGATCATGAGGTGCAAGCCTCCATGCCAAAGAGAATTAGCTCGTGCTTTGCATACTCGGACGGACCCTTTCCACGGAAACTGTAATCATTTCATGGAAAATCAAAACAGTACGACCTCAAGTCCGACCTGTTAGCAGCACTGAAGTGTCAGAAACGTTTTCTCGCCGTAGGTGAGCTCTTTTTCGCGAAAGACTTGAAGAGATAGAACCGAAAACAGAGATAAGAGGGTGATCGGAGAAACCCCAGAGGAGGAAGGAATTTAGCAGAATAAGAAGAAGGATTAGAGGTTAGGAAAAAGTATAGAATGTTGGGTTCATCTCAAAGACGATCCGAGATACGAGTAGGGAGCTGCGCTAACTGCTCGAGGTAATTATGGATAAAAAAAGTGGTGGCATATTCACCAACTATATCTTGAAAATTAGAGGAAAGTAATTGCTGTGGGTGAACGTTGAAATCACCAAGAATGATGATTTCAAAGGAATGCGAAGAAGAGAGAATTTGGAGTCTCTAGTGGTAGAAAGAATTTGGAATTAGTCAGCTTGAGTTAGGAGGACAGATATACAGAACATCCTGTTTTTTTGATACATTGACCAGCATCACGAGCATAACCCATTTCAAGAAGGGGGTATAAAATTGAAAATAGAGATAGCAAGAGGGAAAATAATAAGATTTTTCTGTAGAAATGCCCAAACACTTAGATTTTTGTCCTATATAATAAGAGGTGAGTTTTAGAGAAAGAAGAGTGTCATTCGATATAATGGAAATTAGAAGAGAATTATACTTAAAATAAGAATTACAATTAAAATTAGAATTTAAAATAAGAATTGTTGCCGAAATTGATGAAAATGGAATACTTTTCTCAAGATCAAGCAGGAGGTAAATTCTTACCGTTGCAAACACCATCACCGGAGGCCGGCAGCTTCCAAGTCACGGTGTGGTGAAAAATGGGTGAGGGACATTGATTGGATACCGCCCCCTAAAGCCCCTCCATGGCAGGTTATGTTCCGCCATTTTTAACTTTTTTAAAAGATGAGGTTAGAGTATGAGCTTGTTATTCTGTGGGATATATGTGAAGAAGGGTTAGGGAGGTGGGAGTACCCATTAGACATTTTCAACATGCACCCCGGTGTAAGGACGAGGGGCTGCTAGAGATTCCCTGTGTGATGGTAAGAACTAAGTAATCAAAATGCAACCGAGTATAGGGATGCTTTGCCACAACACATTACATGTTTATACTCAATTCCTCTTCACATATTATATTCGTTATATATTATTAATATTAATTATTATTATTTTGATATATTTTCATTCCTTATTTCTTCCTCTTTTGTTTTCAGTATTATTACTATTATATTGTCAGCCAATCATATATAATTTCAATTATTTAGCCTCTATTTGCTAAATTTAACTATCATACTTATTATCATTCCTTATTCTCCCTTATTATTGATTTACTTCTCTATATCATTATTAATATTCCTCTTTATTTACTTTAATACTCTCATTGATTATTCCTATTTCTCTTAGATATTAATTAATCTAATATCGTCCGATATAAAAGATATATTGATCCGTTATTTATTTCTCCATCTCCTTACTATATTCTACAATCTAGTCTTAGTGGTAGAAGAAAGATGACAACTCAAATAGAAATAGAAATAATACTAAGAAGCATAAATGTTAGTAATTAGGGAACAATCATAATCAACCCATAACTCATTCTAGTCAACCCGATTAGTAAGTTTCAAGGATTAAATTTAGATATCTATAAGTATTATATAGTTTATGGAATTATTATTATTTCGTTTATTGTTTAAACAACTAAATTAGATAATACTATCTAACTCTATTTCTAACAGTACCAGTTTCTTATAAATTAAGTATAAGAATATATATAATATATAGTGAAATTAACTTAGAAAATATAATTAAATCAAGGTAAGATCATTATCATAATAGTAAAACTCGCTAAGCAATGATATACATTTAGAAAGTAATCTTACAGGGTCTAGATTTTATATTTTTATGCATATTAACAACGTATATTTTGTTTATGTTTACGCATATTTTTCAATTCATTATGTATACTTTGCTGCATATTGAATTAGCATTATGCATTATTCGTTTCAGGAATCTGTATTAGATTCATATATATGTATTAATACGGAGTGAATCATCGATACAAGTTTTAGTGGTATTCGTTGTTATTAAACTTCAGTATATATATATTACATTTGTATCATATAATAGCTAATCTATTTTGCTATATAATTAAATGTAAACCAATAAAATGGTACTGAACGTTATAGCCATTATTTCATTTGACTGTCTATCTTTTCAATTTATTCCCAACAAAAATACTGCTATTCCACATCAGATTGACTATCTATAGCAAACTAATATGCCATATCTTTTTACTTACAACCTAGAAGTGAATTATCAATTGCATAATGTTTACTATTTATAGTTTCCTATTGTAAATTGCGGGAATATCCTATTCATTGTTTATATTAGGTGCTTAATTTTTCAACTTTGAAATAGAGTTTCGTTAGACATGCAATTTACTTACAGCATATTTAAAATCAAGGGCTCTAATTTTTAAAATTATAATCTTTAAGCAAATATTATTTCTATAAAATTCTTAATCTAAAATATTATTACTTAATTAAATTAGTATTACCTAACTATGTCAATTAGAACTTGATTGGAGAGAACCTCACTTATTCTTTCCATTGTTTATTACTATTTTTAGAGTTCTCATTACATAAAATCAATTCATCTCGTTCCTTTTCACAATAGTATTTCCACAGAAGCTTTGACATGTATATTCAGAATCCATCTGCAATCTCAAAATTCCTATCATTGATGTACCTCATAATAAGATAAATAATATTATTTAGATATATCTAGAGTGTTATTATTATTGGTGATATACATCTATATTTTGTTACCTAATTCAATTCCGATCTTCCAACATATCTGAAGATAATAACAAGCTAATTTGCTTCCAACATATTGAAAAGATAATTATTCATTAATATTTTTAAGTATTAGAAATAAATTTTACTTATTTACTATTATTCTAATTACTATTAAATTAATATAAATCTAATAATTTTACATCTTAAAATAGCTTTGATGATAGGAAATTCAAAGTTTAGTATTTAGATAATATAAAATTAGTACTTCTGCGTTATTTTTCATGGTCGATTAATTATTATTATCATTATTTATATGAATAGTGTAATCAGTGTCATTATTCAACTTTTTTTTTGATATAATTTTACTTCATTATTATTATATTATTATATATTATTTTTATTATTATATATATTATTATTATGTATAATTATTGTTATTATTTTATTAATTATTATTATTATTATTAGTTATGCTATTATTATTTCTTTTTTTTTTGTCTAATTCGCTGAAATTTCATTCGATTTCAATATTTTTGAGATTTCAGTTGAGTTGACTGCGCAGTTTTCGAACTTTATAGAAGTGAATACCAATCAACATAGTATAATACTGAGAGTGGGCTCTCCATTTGGTGGAGAGCTCTAGCAATCAAATTACATTATTGGAAAATCCCTTATAAATTTTTGCACAATCTTAAAAAACTTATAATATATATATATATATAATTATTATATTATTACTACTATCATATAAGCCATATATATATATATATAATATATAATTATATATATATATATATATATATATAATATATATAATATATGATATAGTAGTATTGTACCGTCCGGCGATCCTACAGCTTTTTCTCAAAAAGCATAATAGATATAGTTCTGAAACTTGGAATATAATCTATGTAGGGAAGCACGAATCCGTGTAAAATTTCAGTCTGTGGGATGTATATAGAGGGGGGTCACCCCCGAGGATCGATACGGATATTGCGCTTACGCCTTTGTTGCGGGACCTGAGAGATCAAGATTAGGCCTAAATAGTGTTGAGGTTCGAGCATGATGACGTAATCTCGTCGGAGACGAGATTACGTCAGTGCGCGAGCGCGCGCGCACACACACACACACACACACACACACACACACACACACACACACACACACACACAGCCTCCCTCATATTTATTATTATTATTATTATTATTATTACATCGAAAGAAGTGTTTCCGCAGGAAACACTTCTGAGTTGTTTTTAAGCCCTTCTATGTATCCTACTTCTTCGTCACTTTCTGCGTCTCCTCCGTTAGCACCTTGTTTTGCGTTCGAATCCGATTCAGTCTCCTACAGAGACTTCTGTATCTGTCTTTGGTTCGCACCCCTAGCCTTCATACAGCAGCAACAGCAGCAGCAGCTCCGACTTCGGCTCCGGTTCCGGCCGCGTTTCCGCCTCCGACTCCGACTCCGGCCCCGGGACCCGCCTCTCCGCAACGACGCCGGCTGGTCCTGTAGACAATATGAATAGTTCTAAGAATCCTAAAAAGTGAGTATGCTTTTTCCAACGTTGTTTCGTAAATTTTTATTATTTTTATTATTATTATATTATATTATTATTATTATATTATTATTATTATTATTATTATTATTTATTATTATTATTATTATTATTATTATTATTATTATTATTATTATTATTATTTTTCCTTATTATAATAAAAAGATTTGAAAGAAAAGAATTTTGTTTAATCTTTTATTAAAAATATCATAAAAATACATATAGAAAATAAATCATTCATATATATATATATATATATATATATATATATATATATATATAAATTTATAATATATATATATTATTATATAATATATATATATATATATATTATATATTACATTTTTATTTAGAAAAAGTTATTTAAAATATTTGTTTAACGAACATTGGCTCTTTCTTTAACTATAAGGGGAAGGAGGATTCCTCTGAAGCCATATGGGATTGTGCGAGCCGTTTTTTTAATAAGAACACGCTTATTACCAGTCATCCTCAATCTCTTTAGACCTTTTCGGATTATCATTTTACCTTTTTTATCCGCTTAAATCTCATTGTAGGAGTTTTAAATGCCATATCTTTACCTTTAATTTCTACATGAGGATTTGTTGTCGAGTATCATTTTGGATAAACATAACATAAAATCAAGTTCTTTATACAAACATCAATCAATATATGTTGACGTAACAAAGTTTTGACATTAATAAAGCTTACTAAGTATCATCTGAACTATGAATATAACCCCACAACGACAACACAAACTTAGCACATCTTAAACAGGAATAAACTGGCAACGCTAACTAACAAAGTTCCACACTTACAACAGTAAAGTAACTAAATTACTATACATACAAAGTACGATAACCTACTTACAACTTTCTAACATACGCTGTATTTTACATTAAGACGTAAATATGTAAACAAAAATTTACCATAACCGTGTGTAATTATCATACAGAGCAGCGAAAGTATGCTAACGTAACAAAGTTTCCACATTAATAAAGCTAACATATCGTTACATGAACTAAGAAAATAATGTGCAAAGACAAACCTATCACAACTTGCATAGAATAAACTGTACATAAACAAAGTTTCATAGACTAAAACAACAGAAAGTAAACTAACATTGCACGCAAAGCGTAACCGATTCTTACTTTTTTCAAGCCCATAACTCTAACATATTAACGTTAATCTTACACTAACACACTAACATATTAACGTTAATCTACACTGACACAGTAACATCTAACTAAAATTTATCACAACATTTGGTTAATTATCATACTGAGCAGCGAATATATCTAACGTAACAAAGTTTTCCACATCAATAAAGCTAACATTATGTAACATGAACTAAGAATATAATATACAAAGACAAACCTAGCACAACTTTACACACGAATAGACTTGTTAACATAAACAATAGTTATCACACTTAAAACAGTAAAGTAACTAACATTGCCATACAAAACCGTAGCCTATTCTACTTTTTCAAGCATAACTCTACATATTAACTTTAATCTTTACACTAACACACTAATATTTAGGCAAAATGTAGTCATAACCTATGATCCGATTATTCATACTGCATCAACAAAATACTCTAACATAATTAAAGTTTTCACATCAACTAAAACTAACAAGCGTAACGGATGAACATGAACGAAAGATAATGCACAAACGGACAAAAGCGTGAGAGCGAGCGAGACTTACACCAAAATTAAAGCGTGTTAACATAACCAAAGTTCCACACTTAACACCAGTAAAAGCAACTAACATGGTATGCAAAACGTAACCTAATCTTACTTTTCAAGCATATCTCTAAAACATATTAACGTTATCTTACACTGACACAGTAACATAAACTAAAAATTATCACAACATTGGTTAATTATGATGCTGATCACGAATATCCTCTAACGTAATAAAGTTTCCCACATCAATAAAACTTACATAGCGCATCAAATGAACTAAGAAAAATAATGTACAAGACAAAACCTAAACACAACTTACACACGAATAAACTGTTAATTAACATTGTTCCACACTAACACCAGTAAAGTAACAACTTTACATACAAAACGTAACCTTTTATACTTTCCAAGCATATCTCTAACATATTAACTAATCTTACACTAACACAGTATAACATTTATCAAAATGTATCATAACCATACCTAACCATCAAAATAATGAGGTAAAGACGAATAAAGTAAAGTTTTTTAGGCTTATCTCTTTTTAGACTTCGCCTTCCTTTCTGAAAATACCAACTCTAAACCATGAAAAATGTTTTATGCATTAACCATTGCATAAAGGATGCAATACTTATTATATTTGACCCGCTGGCTGGAATACAAGCACAATGTAGCAGCCGCCATTCGGTTTACGATTAAATTATAAATGACACATCGTTGGGAATACGAAACTCCTCGTAAAGTAATCAACAACAAAAAAGCGTAGAGATGCGGGAGATGGCATCGTATCAACACTGCGAAAAACAATTATCCTACTGAAGAAGATAGTGTATAAAACATCCCTTAAAGGTAATGAGATTCTTTCTTTCAACCAATCAGAAGAAAGTAAACAAGAATACGACGTACGAATGAACCATATCAGTTCAAAAGGGTATATATTCTCGTCGTACAACAACAACAACAACAATAACATAGTAAAAAGATAAGTTCTTTAGACACTAACCAACGAATATATGCTAACGTAATTGTTTTCACATTAATAAAGCTAACATGCCATTTACCAGAACTAAGAAAATAATGTACAATGACGAAATCTAACACAACTTAAGCACAAATAAACTGTTAACATTAACAAAAGTTCCCACACTTAACACCTGCTAAAGTAATGACATTGATACAAATACGTAACCATTCATACTTTACCAAACATATCTCAACATATTAACGTTAATTTGACATTGACACAGTAAGTATTTAACAAAGAATTTATCATAACCTTGTTTAATAATCATACAGAGCAGCGAAAGAATATTTGTCAACGTAACAAAGTTCAACATTAATAAGCTAACATACATAAAACCTGAACGGTAAGAATATGAGTACAACACAAACCATAACACACCTTACGTCGAATAAACCACTAACATTAACAACACTTCCGCACTTAACAGCAGTTAAGTACCTAACACATCGAACAAACGTAACCTATTCACACTTTTTTCAAGCATATCTCTAACATTTAACAATGTTAATATTTACATTAACATCGTAATATTTAACAAAAGTTATCATAACCTGTGTCTAATCGATCATACTGACAAAGAAATATAAGGCTAACGTAACAAATGTTACATCAACTTCGTGATATTTAACAAAAAATTCATCATAACAATCGTCTAAATATCATAATCCAGCGAATAATTGCAAACATAACAAAAGTTTTAACCAAACCTAACAAAAAATAACAAAATTTTATCCTGAACATAACATTAAAAATAAGTTTTATGAATAAAATTATCACAGTAAAACCGTAATAGTTTACTGATTTTAAACAGTAACAGTTAAATCAGTTAAATCAAACCACCCCACCCTGCCCTCCCCACCCCATCCCAACCGCTTGATCTATATGAACTATTGATTCAAGTCATATTTCGAGTATCAGTATTTTGGATAAACATAAACATAAAAATAAGTTCTTTATATACTTGACCTACGAATATATGCTTAACCAACAAAGTTTCAGCATCAATAAAGCTAAATATCATAACCGTAACTAAGAATATAATGTACAAATGCAACCTAACATACCTCGCGTATGAAAAATCAGCTAACATCCTGAAATTCCCTACTTATCCAAAGGTAAAAGTAGCTAACAGGTCATTACAATACTCGATATGTTCCCACTTTCGCGCATATCAGCAACAGGTAACGTATTATCTAACAAAATCACCTAACAAATTGGACCAATCTATCAAAGAATACCAACATCTTGAACTATGAATTGACACTATCTTCAGCAAAGTATCACTCGTTTCGGGTATAACATCATTGACCTATGAATAATCGTAGACATTAGCAAAAATTCTTAGGGCAAACCTACATTACTCAACAAAAACTATAACCTAGGCTCACGTTTCTAACACTCACCGTCAGTTAACACAGTAATATCTTACAAAAAAACTCATCATTTCTCAAACAATCAGTGTTATTTTCACATTGTCATAGTAATAATTAACATAACGTACCTAACTACGAATAAACAGGTTTCATTAACAAGAGTATCTAAAGCAAACACATTACCTTCCAAGAGAAAACCCAGGGGATGGCGCCCTTGAAAGGGTGTGAATCCTGCCGAGGGGGATCACCCGAAGGGGTGAAAGGGGGCTTTACCCCTCCGAAGGAGGGTAAGGCCTCAGCCCTCCTTCGGGCTGAGGGCCTAAAGCCCGCTTAGACCCCTTCGGGGTGATCCCCCTCACGCAGGATTCACACCCTTTCAGGGGCGCATCCCCCATGGGTTTTCTCTTGGAAGGTAATGTTTGCTTTAGATATCTTGGTTAATGAAAACTGTTTATCGTAAGTTAGGTACGTTATTTAAAATGATTACTATGGACAATGTGAAAAATAACAACTGATCTTGTTACGAGGAAATGAATGAGTTTTTGTAAGATAATTACTGTGTTAAAACTGACGGTGAGTGTTAGAAACGTGGAGCCAATAGGTTAATTTTTGAGGATAATCGTTAGGTTAGCCCTAGAATTTTGCTAATGTCTACGATTATTCATAGGTCAATTGATGTTATACCCGAAACTAGTGATACTTTTGCTGAAGTAGTTGTAATCATAGTTCCACGATGTTTGGTATTCTTTGAATAGATTTGGATCCACTTTGTTAAGGGGATTTGTTAGATAATACGCGTTTACCTGTTGCTGATATTGCGCGAAAAGTGTGGAACATATCGATATGTTATATGAACCTTGTTAGCTACTTACCTTTGATAAGTAGGGAAATTTTCAGGATGTTAGCTGATTAGTCATACGCGAGGTATGTTAGGTTTGATATTGTACATTATATTCTTAGTACGGTTTATGATATGTTAGCTTTTATTGATGCTGAAACTTTGTTGGTTAATTTAAGCATTATATTCGTTTAGGTCAGTATATAAAAGAACTTATTTTTATGTTATGTTTATCCAAAAATTATACCGGAAATATGACTTGAATCAATTAGTTCATTAGATCACAGGCGGTTGGGAATGGGTAGGGGACTGCAGGGTCTTATGTGGATGTTGATTTACTGCATTACTGAATATACTGCTCTTTAAAATCATGAAAACTATTACGAATTATTACTTTGAATTATTATTTTATTCAAAGAACTTAATTATATGTTATGTATGTCAGCATAAAATTTTGTTATTTTTTGTTTATGTTGGTTAAAACTTTGTTATGTTTGCCAATATTCGCGTTGGGGATTATGATATTTTAGACGATTTATTGATGAATTTTTGTTAAATATTACGAAGTTGATGTAAAAACATTTTGTTACGTTAAGCATATAAATTATTCTTTGTCCAGATATGATGATTAGGACAGTTTATTGCTAAACTTTTGTTAAATATTACGATTGTTTAATGTAAAATTAACATTGAATATGTTAGAGATATGCTTGAAAAAGTGTGAATAGCGTTACGTTTGTAGAGTATTAGTACTACATGCTGTTAATGCGGAAGTTGTTAATTGATTAGTGGTTTATTCGGACGTCAAGGGTGTGGTAGGTTTTGTCTTTTACCATCATATTCTTTAGCTTCGGTCTATGTTATGTTAGCTTTATTAATGTTGGCAAACTTTGTTACGTTAGCATGACAATTAGACTGCTCTGCATGATAATTAAACAAGGTTATGATAAATTGTTGTTAAATATTACTTGTGTCAATGTAATTTAAGATTAATATGTTAGAGATATGTTTCGTAAAAGTATGAATAGGTTATCTTTTGTATGCAATGTCAGTTACTGTTACAGGTGTTAAGTGTGGAACTTTGCTTAAATGTTAACTAGTTTATCGTTGCTTAAGTTGTGGTTAGATTCGTCAATGTACATTATTTTTCCTTATTCTGGTAACATGCTATGTGTAGCTTTATTAATGTTGAAAACAATGTTTACGTTAGCATACTATTCGTCGTCTTGGTAGTGTTCTAAAAACTTATCTTGTGTACTATGTTTATTTTGTGTTGTTGTTGTCGAACGAGAGATATTATGACCCTTTGAAAACTGAGATGGTACGTTCGTCTATTCTTGATTCTACTTTCTGATGCGTGAAAGAAAAGGCCTCATTACATTTAGGGGGTTGTTATACACCATTTCTTCGTAGGATCAGTTTTTTCGCAGTGTTGATACAATGATAAGATGACATCTCCCCGCATCTCTACGCTTGTTTTGATATCTTCACGAGGAGTTTCGTTAATTCCCAACGATGTGTCATTTTATACTTATTCGTTAAAACCGAATGGCGACTGCTACATGCTTGTATTCCAGGCCAGCGGGTCAAAATATAATAAGCTATTGCAAATCACTGTATGCAAATGCGCTTAAAGCATAAAATCATTTTCCATGGTGTTTAGAGTTGGTATTTTCAGAAAGGAGGCGGAGTCTAAAAAAGAGATAAGCCTAAAAACTTACTTTATGTTTTTACTCATTAGGTATTATGATGGTTAGGTATTGGTTATGATACATTTTTTGATAGAATGTTACTGTGTCAATGTAAGATTTACGTTAATATGTTAGAGATAGCTGGAAAAAAGTATAAATAGGTTCCGTTTTGTATGTAAAGTTAGTTACTTCTGGTGTAAGTGTGGAACTTTGTTAATGTTAAAACAGCTTTATTCGTGTGAATTGTGTTTAGTTTGTCCTTTGTACATTTATTTTCTTCAGTTCATGTTACGCTAGTGTTAAGTTTTATTGATGTGGAAACTTTATTTACGTTAGAGTATATGCGCAGCTAAGTATTGTATCAGTATATATTACCAATGTTTGTGATATAATTTTAGTAAATGTACTGTGTCAGTGAAGATTACGTAAAATATGTTAGAGATATGCTTGAAAAAGGTAAGATTAGGTTAAGTTTTGCATACCATGTTGTTACTTTTACTGGTGTTAAGTGTGAACTTGTTAATGTTAACGTTTATTTGTTGTGTAGTTGGTGTTAGGGTTTGTCTTTGGCATGATTTCTGTAGTCAATGTTACGCTATCTAGTTTTATTGATGTGAAAACTTTATTATGTTAGAGTATATTTGTTGATCAGTATGATAATCGGACAAGGTATTGATACATTTTTGTCATAAATATTAGTGTGTTAGTGTTAGATTAACGTTAATATGTTTAGAGTTATGCTTGAAAAAGAAAGAATTAGGCTACTGTTTTGTATGCAATGTTTTCTACTTCACTGTTGTTAAGGTGGTGAAACTTTGTTTATGTTAACGAGTCCTCATTCGTGTGTAAATGTGCTCTAGGTTGTCTCTTGTACATTATATTTTCTTCTAGTTCATTTGTAAACAGATCTTATTCTAGCTCTAGTGAGTGAAACTTTGTTACGTTAGCAACTTTCGGGGCTTTGTTTGATACTCAGGCAATATTTTGATAAAGTTCGTTCAAGCTACTTTGTCAGTGTAAGATTTAACGTTAATAATTAGAGATAGCTTGGAAAAGTAAGATTTAGTGTACGTTGTGCTTTTTCATACCATGTTAGTTGCTTTTTTAGGTGGTTAAGTGTGGAACTTTGTTAAAGGTTAACAGCTTCTTTGTATTGTCAGTTCCATCAGCAAAGCTTTTGTTTTCATTAGAAATTTTTTTTTTTTTTCCTAGTTTTTGTTCCGCTATGTTAGTTTTATTGATGTGGAAACTTTATTTGATGTTAGAGTATATTTGGTTGATTCTAGTATTATAATCGACAAGGTTATGCATACATTTTTGCTAAATGTACTGTGTCAATGTAAGATTAACGTAATATGTTAAGTTATGCTTGAAAAAAGTAAGAATAGTTACGCTTTGCGTGCAATGTTAGTTACTTTACTGTTGTTAAAGTGGAAACTTTGTTTATGTAACAGTTTATTCGTATGCAAGTTGTGTTAGGTTTGTCTAGGTTGCACATTATTTCTTATTTCAATGTAACGATATGTTAGCTTTATTAATGTTGAAACTTTGTTACGTTAGCATACTTTCGCCTGTCTGTATGATAAATTACACACCGGTTAATGTGTAAATTTTTGTCTAAATATTATCAGTTTAATGTAAAATAACAGCGGATATGTTTAGAAAAGTAATGACAGAGGTTACGTCATTTATGCTCCTATAGTTAGTACTCTTACTGGTTGTTAAGTGGGAACTGTTAACAATGTTACCAGTGTAATTCCTGTTTTAAGATGTGCTAGTTTGTCGTTGTGGTTTTATATCAATAGTTCCAGATGGATTACTAAGTAAGCTTTATTAATGTGAAAAAACTCTTTTACGCAACATATTATTGATTGATCGTTTGTATAAAGAATTGTGATTTTTCATGTATGTTTATCCTAAATGATACTCGACACATAGCCTCATGTAGAAATTAAATGGTTAAAAGAATGGCATTTAAACTCTACAATGAGATTTTAAAGCGGGATAAAAAAAGGTAAAATGATTAATCCGAAAAAGCGTTTCTTAAAGAGATTTGAGGATGACTGGTGAATAAGCGGAAGTTCTTATTAAAAAAACGGCTCGCACAATCCAAATGGCTTCAGAAGAATCCTCTCTTCCCCAGGACTCTTCCCTGTAAAACCACAATTGCCAATAGAACACAACATGCAATATAACTTTTTTTCTAAATAAAACCATAAAAACTCCTCTATATATATATATATAACTTAAAGTTAGTTAAGTATATATTCATATATATATATTAATATATAATTAATATATATATACTATAAATATATATATAATATCATTATACGCTAATAATATATATACTATATGGAATGATTTTTTTCATATATGTATTGTATGATATTTTTAATAAAAAGATAAACAAAATTCTGTCTTTCAAATCTTTTTATGTGAATAAAAAGAAAAATCAATATTAATATAAGAATAATAATAATAATCAAGCATATTAATAATAATAACATATAATAAATAATAATATAAATAATACAATAATAATAATAATAATAATAATAAATAACTAATAATTAAATAATAAAATAATAAATAATAATAAATTTACGACAACAACGTTGGAAAAAGCATACTCACTTTTTAGATTCTTTTTAGAACTATTCTATTTGTCTACAGGACCACGCCGGCGTTGTTTGCGGCTGGATTTTTTTACGGGGAGGCGGCGTCCCGGGGCCGGTCGGAGTCAGGCATTGCGGATAAAACCGCGGGCCGGAACCGGAAGCCGAAGTCGGAAGCTGCTGCTGCTGCTGCTGCTCTGGTTGCTGCTGACATGCTTAGAAGGCTAGAATGACGAATACGGGTGCGAACCAAAGACAGATACAGAATCTCTGAAGGAGTACTGAATCGATTCAACGACAAAACAAGAGTGCTAACGACGGAGACGCAGAAAGACGAAAAGAAGTGGATACATAGAAGGGCTTAAAAAAACAAAACTTCAGAAGTGTTTCCGCGGAAACATCTTCTTTCGAAGTAGTAATAATAATAATCTATAATCAATAATAATATGCAGGGAGGAAGCTGGTGTGTGTGTATGTGTGCTGTGTCATACCTAGAATGTGTGGTGAAGTGCTGTGTGTGTGTGTGTGTGTGTTTGTGTGGTTGTGTGTTGCCGCGCGCACTCGCGCACTGACGGAATCTCGTGGAGACGAGATACGTCATCACGCTCGCAATCTATACGACATTTAGGCCTAATCTTGATCTTCTCAGACCCGCACAAAGGCAGTAAGCGCAAAATCCGTGTATCGTACCCTCTGGGGGTGACCCCCTCTCATATACATCCTACAGACATGAAATTTACACGGATTCGTGCTTATCATACATAGATTATATCCAAGTTTCAGACCTATATCTTATTTCTTATACTTTTTGAGAAAAGCTGTAGGATCTCAAACTGTTACATACCTTATATATAAATTATTTATAAATATAATATATAAACTAATAATTATAATATTAATTATATATATATAATATATATTACTGATATATAATATATATATTAATATATATACTAAATATATATTATAATTATATATAATCAATATATATAGATAATTATAATATATATATAAATTAATATATATAGTAATAGTCCGCTTTGAGTTAATAATGTTATCAGATATCGATTATATTTTCCGATAATCGTAAGTTATCGAATATCGTTGTTACCCATTATCCAACTTTAGTTCGTTTCGAACATTTAAAGAGTGACATTGGCTTCGCACTAAATTTACTGAAATATTTTCAAAAATGAATATATTTGTTAACTATATAACGTATATATATTAATTTAAATTTTGTCCTTGGAATCTCAAAAATTATGAAAAATTTAAATAAAATTCCAAAAATTTGATATTTGTGCTATCTATTGACATTTGCATATATAAATATATAATAAATATATAAATCAATATATACAATAGTATAATATATATTATAGTATTATATAATATATAATATTATTATAAAATTAACTAATAATAATATATTAACTATATATATATTAATAATTTTACATAAATATATTAATATTATAATTATATATATAAATTAATATTATTATAATCACACACTAATATTCAGTTTCAGGTTTTTTTTTCTTAATTTTTGTTTTAGGTTAGGTTAGCTAGGGTATGTTAAGTTAAGTTAGGTTAGGTTAGGTGTATGTGTGTGTGCCTAACTAGACCTAACCTAACCTAATCCTTAACCTAACCCTAAACCTAACCTAACCTTAACTTAAACTTAACTTTAACTTAACCTACTAACCTAACCCGTATTACCTAACCTAAAACAAATAAAGAAATAACCCTGAAAATGAAAATAAGTGAGTGTATTAAGTACACTATATAATATATATATATATATAATATATATAAATATATAGATATATAATTATATAATATAATATATAATATAATATATATATATATATTATTATTATAGTATAATAAATCTAGTGAAATAATTTTTTATATTTATGTGTAAATGGTGCTTAAATTTTTCTGTTTTTTTTGTTGTTTTAATATCGTTGCCAGCATTCAACACAATATCTGTAGAATTCAAACGAGATTCCAACTCTCCATAGAAGCAATATTTATAAAATCGATTACTCTTTTCTAAAATATCGATGTTGATACATTACCCTCAAAAACGAGACTATTACCATTATAATTATATATATATATATATTTATATATATAATATATAATATATACTAATATATATATATATTAAACAAGTTATAATATATTATATATATATATATATATTAGTGATCAGTAACATCCGCCTCCGCGGAGCATCCGCCAAACATAATAAAGATCCGCAATCCGCGCTGCTTGCCCTGCTGGATGTTGCGCGGAAATTATTGTATTGTCGAAGATTTGATAAAGAATTTTTATTATAAAAATACTTGAAGATGAATCTGAAAATGAAAATGAAAATGAAAATGAATTGAAGGCAATTACAAAAACGGCTTGATTAATTCCAATATCTTTACTGCTTCTCTCTAAGACGTTCCCAACATCGCTGAAATAGTTACATGTTCACATGATGGAAAGAATGGTATCACCAGAGAACCTCTTGCTTTGTACACCAGTTCGTATTCCAATGTTAACAATTTCTTACTAATATGAAAATGACATCATATCACATTAAAGCTATTGAAACCATTTGATGAAATTACAAAAAAAAAAAATCAGCGCCCTCTACAACTTCTATCTCCGATGTAATACCATTAAATCTCAACGCTAAGGAAGCATTCTGAACCATCTTTCAAATGAAAATGAGGACGGTTTAAAAAGAATGAAAAGATCTGTACTGGGAAAACTAGAGCTAGAAAAGACGCTTTTCGGTGTCTCGTGGAAATTATGACCTCTCATTCTTATGGCCAACTTGCTTAGATCCCCGCTTATTAAAGGCAAGTTTTTTTGTGTAACACAAGGTTAGAACAAGGTTTAAATCGTCACTTTGTGTTGCAGTTGAAAAAAACTTCAAACCCGAATAGTCTATTAATTCGCCCCCCATTAAATGAAAAAACGAAACTTACAGAACCAACACCTTCTACAAGCAAAATCACATAACAGATTTCACTGAAGACATTTCTACAGTACAGTATGATGGAAGAAACAACAACGCATTACCAAAAGATGTAGTGCCAAATGATTGAAACTACACCAAAGAAAAACGACATCTAATACAAATGAGATCCATCAATGCTGGAAAGTTAAGCCAAAATGTATTACCCACGCTTAAGTTAACTTGCAAGTGAAATGCTTGCCCTGTCGCTGCAAGTAGATGTTCAATAATTAGCAATGCTGGTTATAATGATAAAAGGAGAAACAACTCTCTGCCAGAAAAGGCAGAAAAATTGAATGTTCTCTTCATAGCAACAACGTTACTATATGAATTTCAACTACTAGTTGCTGAACAGAATATAATTCATTGTAAAATTGCTATTCATTTAAGGGAGAGGTGGGTTAAAGAGGTTAGCGTGGGGTGTTTATTGAGTTTGGGTTCAAAATTCCGGTGGCCTGCTACAAATCTTTTTATATTAATCCTTTTTTTTTAAATACGGAAATAAATACGTATGGAAATATATTATTATGTATATATATATAATATATATATTATATATATATATATAATATATATATATATAATATATATATATAATATAAATATTATTATATATATTATTATATATATATATATTATCAGTGGCGTATCCTGGAAGAAAACACTTGGGTAGGCAGAGTCTTATATATATATATATATATAATATATAATATTAATATAATATATTAATTATATATATATATATAGATATATATATATTCAATATATATTATATTTATATATAAATAATATTAATATTTTTATTAATTTATATATATAAAGCTAACGAAAACATCGAAAACTATTTTTAAATAATTATTAATGTCACGTACCTATGTATTTGTATGAAAAGCTTGTATACATTAATTTACCAAATACTTAATTTTAAGGCACATTCCAATTGAGTAATTTCTTAGGCCTACCATTTTTTTAAAATACAAGTGTGGTTTTATAGATAAGTTTTAAAGCGTTTTTCTTTAATATAAAATCTTTAATGTATCTCCATTTGCATTATTTTCAATATATTTTATTATATAATGCAAAATACCACTTAAATAAAGTTATTAAAAATTAAATTCAATATCAGAACAATCAGACACATTCTATACAAAAATTTCAAACAAACTGCCACAAGCCGCCACAACTTGTCGTACTTTTCACACATTTCGTACATATTTACGGGAAGAGAACGAAAAGTTTCATATATATTTTCGATTATAGGTTAGACAGACTACCCGTTCCCTTATAAGTTGATATAAAAAATGACGGTCATTCGTTCCCGTCTCGTAGCAAAGAATCTTTACTCTTATGTAATCAGAGGAAGAGGTAACAATGGTGTTACTGTATGTAATATTACTATTATAGCTATTATTATTGTGGTTGCTTTTTCTTTTAATTTATGATGCAAAATAACGCTTCTTTTTTTAACTTGTATATAAAATTTTAAAATTAGTATACTATATTTACCATTGTAATTGCAAATTAATGGTAAAACCTAAAAAATATTGCGTATAGGAGCTACCTACCTGGCCTAAGTGTATACAGAATTTATGTTAATTATATTTAATGTTGAATATAAACTCTTGCAATTAACCGTATTGACTTAGATGACCACGTAAAATTTTTAACATCAAAATTTCAATCCAAAGACTTTCATGTAATTTCTATATCATATGATATAATTCTTGTATATCAACATAAATAATATTTTATATCTTTGCCACCATTAATTAATTAGCTTAAAAACATTTCAAATATCTTATGAAACTAAATTACAATAGCGATAAAACTATGTTTTACCTTCGTCATTTATTATTTACTTAAATATGTCAAAAGTAAAAACTCATTACCTTCATATATCTATAGAGAAATATATTAAGGTATATATGAGTAAAACTTGCATTTAGTAATAATGACAAAGTTAAAGTACATTAATTACCTATTGGGATTTAGTTTTCATAAGAATTTGAACATGTTTTAAGCTTAATTAATTAAATGGTTGGCAAAGATATTAAAAATATTAATATTTTCATGATCATATCTTATAGCTTATTAATCGAAAATGTTAACAGACAGTTTGAAGTTAGTTTTCACAATGTTATAAAAAAAAGTTTGTAAAATTTTAAAGTAGTGATGTGCCATAACGAATCTTTGGCAAACCCAATTTACTCTCATTGGATGCTCCTGCCAAGACCAATACTGGTCAATTTCAGCAAATACCAAAACCCAATACTTCCTATTAAATTGGTTATATTTGTAAATTTTATGGTTATGAAAAAGAACCACCTTATTGATTACTATATTTTATAAACTTCTCGAATGGAAGTTTCAAGAGTATTAACATATTGTTACTTTGCCCTTTTTTTCACAATTTTAAGGACTGAACAGTATTGACACATTTTGACTAATACCAATACCTGTGTTAAATGTAAATACCCTTTGGGAGCCAATACCAATACCCTAAAAAATGGCCAATACCAATACTTTGGCACATCCCTAATTTTAAGGCAATAATATTTGAAAATATTGACAATATTGTATAATATTAATTAAGAAAATTTCAAAAGTGAATGAAATCACAGAAGAAAATGATTTCATCATTAAATAATTTGCCTAAAATTTGTTGCACATATTTAGCCTAACACTAGCAAAGAAATGAAAATTGTGAGTTGACAAATAAACAATACGGTATCAATCTTTTATAGTTTTTAAAAGGGAATGACAATGCTACCAGATATAGAATAGAACAAATATTAAAAAAAGGCACTTATATTATTGCAATTTTTTTTTTGGGGGGGCAATTCTTGATAGACAAGAGATATATGCTTTACGGAACAAACATAATAAGCGTCATTTCTTTTAAAAATGAGATATTGTATAATGATGTTTATACATATATAATACACCTTTTATTTTAAATAATCAGCAATATACCTTATTTACGAAATACTCATTTAAACATTAAAAATACAAATGTAAAAATTAGAAAAAAAGGTTAATAAAAACTATGTTATTCCTTGCAAATAACTTTATTTGAAATATATATGAAAGTTTTCAGTTAAACAGGGTGGATCATAGATCGTTCCTGGAAGTTGTCCATGACTCTCCGTGTCATTTCAAGGTGAATTCCGTCGATTTCCTCTCGGATCCTTCCTTCAATCCCTCAAGAGTTCGACGACGATGTTGGAAAACCTTTTCCTTTTGGAATTTCCAAAGAAAGAAGTCAAGGGCTTTGATCTCTTAAAGGAGAGACCTGGGGGTGCCAGATTTAAGCTCTTGTTACTTTTTCCTTTGGAGATGCCAAATTGAAAATGTTTCCAACATCGTCCCTGAACTTTTGAAGATTTGAAGGAAAGGATCCAAGAGGAAATCGACACAATTCCATTTGAGTCAAGGAGAACTTCCGGGTACGAACCCATCAATGTATTGCCAACAACGGCCACCATTTGTCTGATACAATTTTTAAAAACTAAAACAAAATTCTTTTGTTTTTCTAGATATTTGCGCTCTATTTTTATATCCATTCAAAATGTGGCGAGAGTTCTATATACGCCCAACCCTTACTTTAACAACAAAAATTATTTTTCTTTACAGACTAAAAGGAAAAAATTGCTTGAAATTTTAACATGTACTTAATCTAGTTAATATAAAAAACCTATATATATATATATATATATTAATTTATATAATACTATTATATATATATACTATATTATATAATAATATAATATATATATATATCAATATATAAAAAAATAATAAAATAGTATATATATATATATATAATATAATATATATATATATATATATATATATATATATATATATATATATATATATATATAAAAATATATATTATATAATATATATATAAATATTATATATATAATAATATATAATATATTATATAATAATATATATTATATATATATATATATAATATATATATATATACATATATAGCTATATATATATAATAAATAATAATATATATAATATAATAATAATACATAATTAATAATAAATATATAATAATAATCTTTCTTACTTTCTATTCTTTATCTTTCCTCTTGCCAAAAGACTGATGTGGTAAGGTGTTGTGTCATGCATCGGGCGAAGAAAAGCAGATAAGAAGAATATGAACAAACTTTCGAAAGGAAAGCCCAGCCTTACCGCTTCCGCTCATGTACCATTAATTTAGTTGAGATAAACTACGTCACAGTCAAGAAAAATGTCCACCCTAGAGCTTCAATGGACCGCGACGGACCCTCACTATGTTAAATCGTCAATGTAAGGGTTCATCTCTTGGCCCAGTGGGCCACAACCTTGCCCCTAACATAAACCCGCTATTCCACTCCTATTTATTGATCACCTTATTCTCTGCCTCTGACCAACTCACATTTCTCTCCTTCGAGCATTCGTTCACCGTACTCTAATTCACACGATTTACTCTTCAGATCTCCCAGCCGGTCGGTTTCCCAACACACTCGCAATATACATCCGCAATTTTAACAATCCCAACTATCAATTCATTCTTTCCACTATGACCAAACCATCTCAAACATACTTTCATTTATTCTGTCATTTAATAACCCATCTCACACCACACAACTTCTCTAATACGTCATTCCTCATTTTTTATCAATTGCTTCTTACACCTCTTAGCAATGCCTCAAATATTGTCCATCCTGGGACACATTGAACTTATAGATCATATTACTTCTTATTCTCGACCATAGTCTCTTACTACTATACAATGACACAGGGTAAATACATATATACCTATCATATGTAAGACCCTACGCACTTTCAAGATTAGTCCTCTTTTACAATCCAGCCAACGATTTAATTGCACCAGCAATCCTTCATGCCATTCACAACTTTCCTACTAACACTCTGCATCATCCGTTCCCCTTCTCATCCAACATAATACCCTAAATATTAAACTGCAGACACTTGTTCCATCTACTCACCATCTAACATAAGTTCACACCGAGGACTGCCCCACACATTTTTTTTTACCCCCAATTTTTACTCCCAATTGGGGGTAAAAATGATAACCCAATTTTTACCTGCCCTTGACCTGTTTCTGACCGGCACTTTGTTCCCTGAGGTGATTTACCTGGGGCCTTGACTTTTTTGGCCTTTTGACCTTTGACAAGACCTTGACCTTCATTTGGCAACCCTAATTTTTAGCAACCCTAATTTTTTGGCAACCCTAATTTTTTTTGGCAACTCTAAATTTTGTGCGATGAACCCTAATGTTTTGGCAACCCTAATTTTTGAGCAACCCTAATTTTTGGCAACCCTGATTTTTTTAGCACCCTTTCGAAAAAAGGGTGCGCCAAACGGTGCCTCGCAACCGTTGTACGTATTACCCCCCTAGTTTACGCCCCCTAATTTTTTTCGACCTGGGAATTTTGCCCACCCGGTGAATTTTTGATCTCCTTTAGGGGCTTTTTAGCCTCTTTTTGATGTCTTACCTTGTGTTGACATGATAATTTCGACCAACCCTTGTTTCCATGGGTCAATTTGGCCCACCGGTAAATTTAGGCTACCCTTTGGTCTTCCATGGGTCATTTTCTGCGCCCACGCTAATTTTTTTACCCACTCGTGGCCCACCGTCAACATATTTCCTTCCTACTTGTACGCCATGTATGGGATCCGTACCCTAACTTGAACACCTACACACGTGCGCATGTGCGCACACACACACACACACACACACAACACAACACACGATACACACACACACACACACCAACACACACACACACACACACACACACACACCACTACACACACACACACATACACACATTTCACTATGACACTTACAGTTACCCATAGACACCTTACATTTACACTTATACACACGAGGTCACACACATACACACCCCTGACAAGAACCATGGGGTCAATTTTGGCCCACGTAGATTTTTGGGCATCCTTTTAGGGGCTTAGCCCTTTTTTGATGTCTAACCTTGTTTGACCATGATTATTTTCGATCCTTTAACCTTGGCCAGTTTAGTATTTATAACCATGGGTCAATATTTGACCCACGCAAACTTGATGGCTTTGATGGTTCCCAATCAACGTAGATAAGTTATTAGGATGTTCTATTAGTGTTCTATGAGTAATTAGATGAAGTGCCAGGTGAGTGCCAGCGTGATGCCAAGTGGAGTTGCCAATGACTGCCAATATGGTGAGTGCCAAGTGTAGTGCCCACATAGTGCCAAGTGAGTGCCACATAGTGCCAAGGGAGTGCCATCATTAGTGCCAACTGAGTGCCACTTTTTTTCAAGCACTTTTCTAGCCTCCCCAGCCTAGAAATTAAGCCCTAATTAGGGTGTACTACTACCCTAGGTAATAAGGTATGAGAACATTGGTGTATATACAATCTGCCAGAATTGCTGTCCTACTTATGAGTTAGTCATTTTTTATAACACTTATACAATCACTACCACTCATCCATAGACACTTACATTAAACCATTATACACTTACACTCACACCCACACACAGGTACACTATACACTTACCACTCACACAAAACTCGTATTTTGCATGCCTCAGCATTAAGCCTCAGCAAATTGATGCCTCAGCATTAATGTCTTCAGCATTGATGCCTCAACTTCTGAAGGTTCATCTTTGATGACTATTCTTTGAGACGTCATCTTTGCATACCATCTTAAATTGATGATATCTTTTGATGAAATCACCTATGCATGGCTCATCTCTTCCCCAACAATCATAGAACAGTATTAATATTAATGTCTTCGCCAAGTTCATAAGCTACCCCACCAGGGGCAGCAAGCCCCCCTCCCCGCTAAAGGAGGAAGGCCGCGCACCCACAGGGCGACCCGGTCCGCAGCGAATGAAACTATTAGACATATAAGTCATTTCATTTCATTTCTATACTTTAAAACATTTGCAAAGAATTTCGATTTCAAAAATTACTACGATCATTCATTTTGAATTTCTCATACTTAAACATTATTTATTAAAAACATTCCGCGAACCTAAAAAGTAACTCATTACAGACCCATTATTTAACACATATATTTTATTAACATTTAAATTTTTACTTATATAAGTAATTCTTCTTAATACTTTTTAATTATAAATTTTTACAAATTGTATGTAAGAAGAAAAATAAAACCAGAGTGTCTGATATATAAACATGTTCATTTTTACGTGGATACAATTTAGCAAAAATATTTATTAAAAACATATACTTACCAAAACCGTAAGCAGTAAAGCAGTTAAAACAATAGAGGTAGTTTAGTACCTAAAGCACCTAGGGATTAGTTTAGCCTAATGTTTACTGCTTTACTGCTTTTAACTTTATCGTTGCTTACTGCTTAAACATGTTATTACTCTTTAACTTCTGGCTTTACTGCTTGAACTCATGTTTTACTGCTTTAGCTCTTCTGCTTGACTGGTTTTAACTCTCTGCTTTACTGTTTAAACTCTCTGCTTTTAACTGCTTTAACTCATATATTTATAAATATGTTTTCTTTTTATTATTTTATGTTTTTTAATATTTATGTATATATTTATTTATACTTCTATTTTATTTTTTGTTTTAATACTTTTTATTTTCATTAATGTAATGTTAAGAAATAACAAACACACAGAGTTTCGGTTATATAAACATTTTATTTAATTATAAAATTTATAGACAATTTTATTAAAAACATTTAAAACTTACATACCTTTAAAAGCAGTAAAGCCAGAAAACAATAGAGGTTTATTACCTAACACCTAGGATTAGTATGCCTTTGTTTAACTGCTTTACTGCCTTTAACACTTTCTGCTTTACTGCTTTTAACCATGTTTTACTGCATTTAAAACTTTCTGCGTTTACTGCTTTTAACTTCATGTTTTACTGCTTTAACTCTTCTGCTTTACTGTTTTAACTTCCTGCTGTAGCTTTTTTAACCCCATTTTTGGATAAAATTATGGAGTTATTTAACGCTATTTTGCTTGTAATACTTTTATTGATCCATTTCTATTTTTATTGTGTTTTATTATACTTTTTTATCTTTAATTAGTAATGTAAGAATAAAAAACACACAGGTCGGCACATATAAACATTTATTTTAATAAAAATTGTACGAAATAATTTATTAAAAAAATATAACTTTACAACCCTTAAAGCAGTAATAGCAGTTAAAACAATAGAGGTTTATTATTACCATACACCTAGGGGATAGTATGCCTATTGTTTACGGCTTTACTGCATTTAACTTTCTGCTTTACTGCTTTAACTTATGGTTTACTGCTTTAACTTTCTGTGTTACTGTTTTAACTTTCTGCTTTATTACTGCTTTAAGCTCTGTTTACTTGCTAAACTTTCTGCTTTACTGTTTTAACTTTCTGCTTTACTGTTTTAACTAAATTCATTTTATATTAATTTAACATTATGTTTTATTTATTTTGTCTTTATTACCATTTTTTTTCCGAGTTAATACTATTTTTTTTATTTTATTCTGGTTCCGAGCTATTTTTATAGCTAGTTATTATTATTTAAATACTAGTGTTATTTTACTTCATGCCTTATTGTTTTATTATTATTTAGAGCTACACACACACACCACACAAACACACACACCACACACACACACTACACACATACACTTACACTTATACACACATTCACATATACACATTATACACCACATTCACTATGACACTTACATTTACCCATGGACACTTACATTTACACTTATACACAGTGTGGTCACACACACACACAACCACACACACACACTACACACACACACACACACACACACACATGTACACTTTAATACACACATTCACTATGACACTATACACACATTCACTATGGAACTTATACACACATTCACTAACATTACATTCTACCACTACACTCACACACAAGATTTACTTACACTGACACAGATTTACGTTACACTCAACCCAGTATGTATGGATCCACACAGATTTACTTACACACACAGATTTACTTACACTTGCACACACACACACACCCACACACACACACAAACACACACACGACAAAGATAATCACATTATAACGTTATAATTATTTTAAACATTTTATGTTTAATTAAACACGTACATTTATATTACTCATTCAAATACAACTAAAATATTTCAAAGTGGTCTCCGTAAAACTTCATAATTAAATCAAACATTACTTTGAACAAAAATTTAATTGATTAACTGTTAATACTTTTTTGTTATAAAATTTAATAACTATCAACAATCCTTTACTAAGAATTTAATGAAATTTTATTAAAAACATAGATTTTACGTCCTTAAGGCAATAAATCAGTAAGGTCAGCCCCCAGCACCCCTCTACACCAAGCTATGCCACGTTTTGTTCGATTGACTTACTGCTTTACATCATTCTTAGCCATGTAACATAGTTATAAAAAATAACAAAATAACAGTTCCGTCTCTGCTAACCATAAACATGTAGGTTGATAAAATCAGATTCTATATTTTTAGTTAAAAATAAACAATTATTCACTACATTTATATTATTCACTCGATGGTAACTAAAAATATTTCAAAGTTTTTTAAATAAATTCGGGTTTCTTTATTATTAATGATTATTATTCGATGTACATTGACAATCCATCACGAGAAAAACACAACTACCCGCACTCCTTACAATACGAAACTGACCTCTCTCTCTGTAAAATTTGTTGAAATAACTACTTCAGGTCTAAATTTAGGATAATCCTTTTTGTAACCCGGGGCGATTGAGCCTAATTCCAGGTCAAAATATATTTCAACTGACCTTTTTGGAAAATGTGGTGCAATAACTACATTAGGCCTAAAACTTTAGCCTTAAATTTAGGATAATCCTTTTTGTAGACGGCTAATTTCCTAATACCAGGTCAAAGGTAATTCCAATAGCCAAGAATCATTGTTATTATTATTTTTAAAATATTTTTCCAACTGAAACATGCTGGATCGTGGTAAGATCCTAAGAGGTAAAAGGAAAATGTTCCTTTCACTTGGAGTGGGTCGGGGTATTCCTTACTCTAATGACCTCGTATGTGATTGGTCGAGAGTTATTTTTATCGTCTTTTGAAATTAACTTTGTTCTTTAAACTTGTATTGAGCAGGTGTGTGTTTTATTATCTTTTTGACCCAAACTCATTTTATAAATCATAGTCATTTTTAGCTGTTAAGCGGTGCACATGTTATCTGATTTGTATTAAAAGCGTGTTTAATTTTTACTAAGTGTATTATCATATTTATAATAAATACTTACATTGAGGATTAATTATTAATTTCACTAGAATAGATAATAATTGAATTACTAGTTCATAGCTAACCACCAGGCCTCAGCATGAGCCCCACCCCCGCAAAGGCAACCAACCCCGCACCCGCTGGTTCGTCCCGCCGCGTCCCCGCCCGCCGCGGCCGCCCGCAGGCGCAATATTGTCCGCGTTCCCGCCCGCGCGTGCCCCGCAGACGCAATATTTCCGCGCAATGAAATTATATATATATATAGTATATATATATATATATAATATATATATATATATAATAATATTATATATAAATATATAGATACTATATATAATATATATATATATATATATAGTATACTATATATATATATATATATATCAATATATATATTATATTGTTTGTGTGTGTGTGTGTGTGGGAGTGTAAGTGAGTGTGCGTGTTGGTATATGTGTGAATAAGAGATATAGTGTATGTGTGCATAAGTGTAAGGTGTAAGTGTTTATGGTAAGTGTAACTGCTTTATAAGATGATCTTAATATAGGTGGTTATCAAAGGATGACGCAATCAAAGGATGATCATCAAAGATTGAACCACCAAAAGCTAAGATACCAAAGCTAGTTATCTAAAGTTGAGGCATCAAAAATCTGAGACATCAAAGTTGACGGCATCAAAAATGAGTCATCAAAGTTGAGCAACAAAAGCAGAGCCCATCAAAGATGGGGCATCAAATATGTCGAGTGGGTGGGATTCGATGGTAAATGTTGTATGTGTGTGTGGTGTGTGTGTGTGTTTGTGTGGGTGTGTGTATGTGTGTTCTAATAATAATAGCAATAGCATGAGCATTAAACACTAAAATAAAAATAAAATGTTTAATAAAATATATACGTCTATATTGTTAGTTGAGGTGCGTGTGTGTGTGTGCGTGTGTGTGTGTGTGGGTGCAATGTGAGTGTTGTGTGAGGTGTGTATGTGTGTTCTAAATATTAATAACAATAGGCATGAAGTAAATAACACTAAGTATAATAATTGAACATAAAAATAAAATGTTTTAATAAATTTATACACTTATATGATGTAGTGTGTGTGTGTGTAGATGTGAGTGTGTGTGTGTGTATGTGTGTTGTGTAATGTGTGCGGTGTGTGAATTTGTGTGTTGTGTTCTAAAATAATAATAAACAATAGGCATTGGAAGTAGATAACACTAAGTATAATAATAAAATAAAATGTTTTAATAATTATACGTTATATGTGTAAGTGAGGTGTGTGTATATATGTGTGCGTGTGTGTTGTATGTGTGTTCTAAATATAATAACAATAGGCAATGAAGTAATAACACTAAGTATAATAAGAAAATAAAATGTTTTAATAAATTATACTTATATGTGTAAGTGAGTGTGTGTGATATAATGTGTGCGGTTTTGTGTGTGTATGTGTGTTCTAAATAATAATTCGCGCGGAAAATACTTGCGCCTGCGGCGCTGCGGGCGCACGCGGCGCGCGGGAAATATTGCGCCTGCTGGGCGCCGCGGCGGGCGGGGGCGCGGCGGACGCACCAGCGGGTGCGGGGTGTTGGTTGCCTTTGCGGGTGGGCTCATGTGACCCTGGTGGTAGCTTGATGAACTAGTGAATTAATTGATTATCGTATTTCTGTGAAATTAATAATGTTCCTCATGCTAAGTATTATATTAAATATGATATACACTTAGTAAAAAAATACAACACTTTTAATACAAATCAGATAACTTGTGCCCCGCTTAACAGCTAAATTGACTATGATTTTAAAATGAGTTTGGTCTAAAAGATAATAAAAACACACACCTGCTCAAATACAAGTTTTAAAGAACAAAGTAATTTTCAAAAATGACGCATAAAATAATTCCGACCAATCAGCATACGAGGTCATATAGAGATAAGGATTACCCCGACCAATCACAAGTAAGGGAAAACGTACTTCTTACCTGCTTAAAGATCTTACCGATCCAGCATGTTTCAGTTGGAAATATATATTAAAAAATAATAATAAACATTGATTCTTGTCTATACGGGAAATACCTTTTGACCTGGTATTAGGATTATTAGCCCGTCTACAAAAATGATTATCCTAAATTTAGGCCTAAATTTAGGCCTAATGTGAGTTATTGCACACATTTTACAGAAAAAGCGTCAGATTTGAAAATATTTGACCTGGAATTAGCTTAATCGCCGCCGGGTTACAAAAAGTATATCCTAAATTTAGACCTTAAGTAGTTATTTAAACACATTTTACAGAGAGAGAGCGTCAGTTCGTATTCTGTAAGGAGTGCGGTTAGTTGGTTTCTCGTGATGAATGTCCAATGTACATCTGATAATAAAATAATAATAAAGAAAACCCGAATTATTTAAAAAAACTTTGAATATTTTAGTTAACATCGTAGTGAATAATATAAAGTAAGTGAAATAATGTTATTGTTAAATAAAAACTTAGAATGATTTTAATAAAAAATACATGGTATGTTAGCAGAGAAGAACCTATTTTGCTATTTTTATACTTATTCCATGGCTAAAATGATGTAAAGCAGTAAGTCAAGAGAACAAAACGTGGCATAGCTTGGTGTAGAGAGGTGCTGGGGGCTGACCTTACTGATTCTATTGCTTTAGAAGCGTACGTATACAATATATGTTTTTAAATAAAATTTCATAAAATTTTATTAGTGTAAAAAGTTATTTTAAAACTTGGATAGTTATAAAATTTATAAACAAAAAGTATAACAGTTCATAATAAATTCTTCTGTCAAAGATAATGTTTGATTATTGATAGAAAGTTTTAAGAAAACTTTGAAAATAATTTTAGTCGTGTATTTTGAATGAGTAATATAAATGTACGGTTTAATTAAAACATTAAAATGTTTTTAATAAATTATACGTATATGTGTAAGTGAGTGTGCGTGGGTGTGTGTGTGGTATGTGGTGTGTGATGTGTGTGTGTGTGTTTGCAAGTGTAAGTACAATTATACGTGTAAGTAAATCTGTGTGTGAGTGTAAGTAAATCTGGATTTGAGTGTAAGTAAATCTGTGTCAGTGATAAGGTAAATCGTGTGTGAGTGGTGTAAGTGATAAATGGTAATGTCTATGGACAATGTAAGTGTCATGAGTGAATGTGTGTTATAAGGTATCATATGAATGTGTGTATAAGTGTAACGTGTGTGTGTGTGTGTGTGTGCTGTGTGTGTGTGGTGTGTGTGTGTGTGGGTGTTGTGTGACCACATGTGGATAAGTGTAAATGTAAGTGTCTATGGGTAATGTAAGTGTCATAGTGAATGTGGGTAATAAGTTGTCATAGGGAATGTGTGATAAGTGTAAGTGTAATGGAATAAATGTTGTGTCCGTGGTGTGTGTGTGTGTGTGATGGTTTGTGTATTGTGTGTGTATGTGATGTCTAAATAATAATAACCAATAGGCTATTTGAATTAAATAACACTAAAGTATATAATAAAAATAATAAAAAATAAAATAAATAAAAAATAATAAAAATAATAATAAAAATAAATAAAAATAATAATAAAATAATAAAAAGTATTAAAACAAAATTAAAAAACATAATGTTAATAAATATACTGAGTTAAAACAGTAAAGCAGAAAGTTAAAACAGTTATAAAGCAGAAAGTAAAGCAGTAAAGCAGAAATTAAAAGCAGTAAAACAGAAAGTTAAAGCAGTTAAACAGAAAGTTTTAAAGCAGTAAAACATTGACGTTTAAAGCAGTAAAGCCAGAAAGTAAAGCAGTTAAAGCAGTTAAGACAAAGGTCCAATACTAATTCCCCAGGTGTTAGGTAATAACACCTCTATTGTTACTGCTTTTACTGCTTTAAGGGTTGTTAAAGATAGTGTTTAATAAAATTTCGTACAATTTTATTAAAATAAAAGATATATATATGAAACTCTGTGTGTTTTATTCTTACATTACAAACTTAAAAATAAAAAAAGTATTTAAAAACATAAAAATAAAAATAGAAATAATAAATAAAAGTATTAAAACAAAATAAAAAATATAAAAGAAAACATAATGTTAATAAATATATGAGTTAAAGCAGTAAAGCAGAGAGTTAAAGCAGTAAAGCAGATAGTTAAAGCAGTAAAACATGAGTTAAAGCAGTAAAGCAGAAAGTTAAAGCAGTAAAACATGAGTTAAAGAAGTAAAGCAGAAAGTTAAAGCAGTAAAGCAGTAAAACAAAGGCATACTAATCCCCTAGGTGTTAGCGTAATAACACCTCTATTGTTTTACTGCTGTACGTGCTTTAAGGTATGTAAAGTAATAATTTTTTAATAAAATTTCGTACAATTTATTAAAATAAAAGTTAATAAACCGAAACTCTGTTGTGTTTTTATCTTGACCATTACAATTAAAAATAAAAAAGTATTAATACAAAAATTAAAAATAGAAATAATAAATAAAAAGTATTAAAACAAAATAAAAAAATATAAAAAGAAAAATCATAATGTTAATAATATATGAGTTAAAGCAGTAAAAAGCAGAGAGTTAAAAACAGTAAAGCAGAGAGTAAAACAGTATAAAGCATATGAGTTTAAAGCAGTAAAACATGAGTTAAAGCAGTTAAAGAGAAAGTTAAAGCAGTAAAACCATGAGTTAAAAGCAGTAAAGCAGAAAGTTAAACAGTAAAGCAGTTAAACAAAGGCATACTAATCCCCCAGGTGTTAGTTAATAAACACCTCTATTGTTTTACTGATTTATTACGGCTTTAAGGTATGTAAAGTATATGTTTTTAATAAAATTTCGTGTAATACAAATGTAGTAAAAATGAATGTTTATATATCAGACACTCTTGATTTTTTCTCTTACATACCAATTTTTAAAAATTTAAAAGTTAAAAAAGTATTAAGTAGAAAGTATTAAGTAAAAAAATAATGTTAATAAATATATGTGTTAAATAATAGGTTGTAAATGAGTTACAGTTTTTAGGTTCGCGAAAATGTTTTTAATAAAAAATGTGTAAGTATGAAATAAAAATGAGTGACTCCATAGTATATTTGAAAACGAAATTCTTTGAAAAGTTAAGTATGAAATAAAATGAATGACTCATAGTAGATATATTTTTCATTCGCGCGGCGGTCGCACCTGTGGGGTGCGGGGCCTCCATCCTTTTCGGGGAGGGGCTTGCTCGCCCTGGTGGGCAGCTTATGAACTTGGGAAGACATTAATAATTAACTCTATTCTATGATGTGGCGTAGATGAGCAATCAAAGGTGATTTCATCAAAGAAGGAATCATCAATATAGATGTATCAAAGATGACGTCATCAAAATTCAGTCATCAAAGATGAACCTTCAGAAGTTGAGGCATCAATGCTGAGACATTAATGCTGGTGGCATCAATGCTGAGGCATTAATGCTGAGGCAGGTCAAAATATCGATGTGTGTGATGTAAGTGTAAGTGTTACCTGTGTGTGGCGGTGTGCAGGGAAGTGTATATGGTAATTGTAGTGTCTATGGAAGTGTAAGTCGATTATAATTGTGTGATAAAGAATACTAACTCATAGTAGGAAGCATTCTCAGAGATTGTAAATATACACCAACGATTCCTCCAACCTTATTACCCTGAGGGTAGACACCCCTATTAGGGCTTTTCTAGGCTCAGTTTTGAGGCTTAGAAAAGGCTAAAAATAAGTGGCACTCAGTTGGCACATGTGGCACTCACTTGGTCTATGATCAGGGTAGGACACTATGTGGCACTCACTTGGCATCCGATTGGCAGTCATTGCACCTTCACTTGGCATGCTCATCGCTAGCCCCTTGCATCTCAAATACTCATAGAACATCTAAATAGAACATCACTAGATACTTCTTACGTTGATTGGGGACCCATCAAAGCCATCAAGTTCTTGATGGCGTCAAATTGTAAGCGCGTAATGAGATAAGATATATATAATATATAATATAAATGCTAAAGGTAAGATAACGATAAAAATGATCATGGTATCAAATATACATATAGGTTTAAGACATATCTCAAAAAAGAGGGCTGATAGCCCCTATAAAGGTACAAGCCTCAAAAAAATAATTACCTGGGCAAAAAAATTGACCCAATGGTACTCTGTCAAAGGTGTGATATTGATAGTGTGCTGCACGTCGCACGTGTTAATATAATGTAGTTATAACTTTAGTATAATGGTTAAAAGATATATGTCTTATATTAGGGTAAATGTATTAGTTCATAGTGAATATGTTATGTATAAAGTATATAGTTATATGTAATGTATGTGGTTATGGATGTCTACTAATAGATAAATTATTATATATATATATATTAGTGATGTGTTTGTGTTGATGTTGTTGTGGTGTAGTTAATTGTGTGGGTGTGTGTGTGTTAGTGTGTGAGTGTGTGTGTGTGTGCGCACGCGCCACGTGTGTATGTTGTTCAAGTTAGTATTAGTATATAGGATATAGGTTACCATAACATGCGTACATAAGTTAGGAATACGTATAAATATGTGACGGTGTATAGGCCTAACGATAGTGGGTAAAAAATTAGCGTGTGCCAAAATCTAAAAATGAACCCATGGAAGACCAAAGGTATAGCCTAAAAATTATACCTAGATGTGAGACCAAAATTGACCTCTATGGAGGGACAAAGGTTTTGGTCTGATAATTATAACTATATATAATGAAAAACATTGGTTACAAACTAATTTGACATAATTATTATTTATTATTATTTATAATTATTCATTATTTATTATATTATTTCATTATTATTATATTATTATATCTATTATATTATTATTATTGATTGATTATTGAGTTATTATTATATTATGATATTATTATTATAT
>JABUQX010114429.1:0-12839 GCA_015478945.1 Trachelipus rathkii | reverse complement strand
TACTTCCATAGGTAATTGCACATCCAGCAAAAGTTCAACACATTCTACAGCGTCTTCTCCGAATATTTCTAGTTCCTCGTACTGATTTGACGACACGTCTTCTTTCTGTAGTCGTTTCAAACTCTTTCGGTCAATTTTCAAGATATCACGTGGATCTTCTATTTTTGGAGGTTCGTCCTCTCCCGTTAAATTCTCTAATTCGGTTCCCAATGCTGCCGATACAGCTTTTTCCTCAATTGTACAATCCGGTGGTTTCGCTCCCTTTATATTTCCAATTATAAGGTCGCATATCGCGTCAGGAAGACACAGCGCTTCGACTTCCCCTTCAAAGTACGGAGTGTTAACGTAAATTCTGGCGTATGGCGCTTCTCTGATCGTATTATCAGCGAGGAGCAAATTCCCCTTCTTGCCGTTTAGTTGCCCCGGGTGTACATACTCCTGTTTCACGAGTACACCACTACATCCGGTATCACGTAATGTTTGTAATGAATAACCGTTAACCGTTCCTTTCGTTATCGGCATGTTATTTCCTTTTTTTCCTACGATATCGCCGCAAGCCATTCTTACAATCGGGATTAACGTTCCATTTTTTAATTCTAGAGTTTCCCCTTCTATACTTTCTCTAATTTCTTGCTTCGACGAGTGGTCGTCCACATTCGTGATTATACAAGCGGCGGCTTCTGTACCCTTGTATTTACCTCGCGCGTGGGTGTCCCCTTGATTAAACCTACGCTCGGCGTATCTTCCGCCCCATTCCTGTCTCGGTTCTTTCCTCCATCGCGGATCGGTAGTGGTTTTATTATTATAATTATTGGCGCCCATCCGACACTCACGAGCTTTGTGACCTATCCCATTACATTTGTAGCATCTTACCTCTGGTACCTCCAACGCCCAATTTCTTCGTGAATTGTCGGTACTATCTTCATATTTCTTTGCTTTAGATGTAAGCGTTCGGCCGTGAGCTCTTAGATAATTGTCTGCTTCTTCCACCATAGCTTCTAAAGATCTCGTCGCCCTTTCCCTTAGGAATACCGTCAGATCTCTCGGGCATGCGTGCAGAAACTGTTCTACTGTAATGAGCTTTGCTACACCCTCATACGTCTTCTCTGTTCTTGAGAGTTCCACCCATTTATCTAGGTATGTCCTTAGTCTCTCGGCAAATTGTGCGGGCGTCTCGTTTTCTAATGGTTTTTCTTCCTTGAACTTTTTCCTATAACCGTTCTCTGTCAGGTTATATCTTACCAGTAGTGCCTCCTTTAGGGTAGTGTAATTGCTAACAACGTCACGAGGTAATCTAGAATATACCTCTAGGGCGCGTCCGGTTAGTAACGCACTGAGATACAACACCCAGTTTTCTGCGTTCCACGCGTTGTCGTTGGCGAAACGTTCGAATCGTTCAAGATAGCTCCCCATATCATCCTTTCCGTCGGTGAATGGGGGGGAGCTTCGGTATCTTGGCTCTTATCTGCCAGCTTTCCGAGGTGTCATTGGTTATCCTCGTCTGATTCGCGAGCTCCAATCTCTTGAGCTCGTACTCGCGCTCCTTCTCTTTTTCAAGGGCCTCTTCTCAATAGCCTCTCGTTCTTTTTCTTTTTCAAGGGCTTCTCTCTCGGCTCTCTTCTCAATAGCCTCTCGTTCTTCTTTCCGCCTCGCTGCCTCAGCAGCTCTTTCTTCTGCTATAAAATCCCTGGCCTCTTTACCCTTCAATCCTAACTCCTGACATAGCTTATGTAACGAGCTATTATCCATTCTTTTTCGTAAGTTTTTCAAAGTTTATACAACGCTTCCAGTCAGGATGGTGAATTCGTTAAAAGTGTCCAGTCAAATTTTCGCTTGAAATTTCCAGTGTATCACTGATCAATCACAAAAACAGGCCCCCAATTTATGTCTTCGCTTCTTTTCCTTCAGAAGCTCTCCCGGACAGGCCGACCAATTATGTCACATAAATTACGCCCCTGGTACCTTCGTGGTCCACCTACAGACGAGTAATCTTCTTTTGAAGCAGTTGTCTAGGGTCGTGACACTTCCCAGGTCGTTACTAGCCTTATTTTCTTCTGGCGTACTTCTGTCTTCCTGAATCGCCGTCAAGTCGTTTGAGCCGTTGTATAGAGGCTTCCTTACTCTCTTCTTAAGTTTCCTCCTGAGCTTCCTTTAGGTCCTCAAGATTTCGCGGAGTCTTCTCTCAGGCTCTTGTCTCTTGCAGTCTTCAGTAAATCCAAGGTTGTACCAGGAAGGTTTGCAGTAATGAAATGAGAATGACTAACCTTAACCTTTTAATCCTCGTTATAACTTAAGTTGTACACGTCAAGGAGTTTGGATATAAAGAGCGGCAAACAAGGAATGAACCCTTATATGTATAAAGCTCGCTCTTTTATACCATTCTTACTTAAAGCGCTTACTTATAAATTACTATAAATATTATTACAAATTTCGTAAAATTATTCCAAATAATTATACAATATTAAATATTACTCTTAAAAATTATTCTAAATAGTTTTTACAATCTAAACATTATTGAATCAAAGATAAAATTTACTATTCTTAAAAAATGATAAAAAATACTGAATTAATTACGAAAAGCAGATCCTCACTAATAATATACTCAAAAGCATTTCTAATGATGATAATGCTCTTAACCTTTCTTATATCTAGATTCATCTGTGATAATATACCCCTATATATATATATGTTATATATATATATATAGTTATATATATAGAAAGTATATATATATATATATATATATATATATATATGTATATATATATAGTATATATATATATATATATATATATATATATATATATATATTATATATATATATATATATATATATATATATATATATATATATATATATATATATATATATATATATATACCTTACCTTCTCACCCCTGGCCCCCCATCATGGGAGAGGTCACAAAGCGCTCAGGTACCCCGCCGATCCCATCGGTTTTCTCCAGAGATCCTCCAGGAATGATATGTTCCATGTTGTTCTGTATTGAGAGGTAGTTAAACAGTAGAGAAAGAAGTGGGATCTGCCCTCCGGAACCTGGTTACAGTTTTGACATATGTTTGTGGTGGTTTGGTTAAGGTTGAATCTGTGTTTGTAGTATTATAATTTAGGGTGGTGGCCGCATCTTAGCTTTGCCAAGAATGACTGACTGATTCTTGGTAGTGAGTTGAATTCTGGGGCTATTTCTTGTGGGTGTTCTTCGTCTTAAGTGGTTTTTTGTTAGTGTCGTGTGGATTTGTTTGGTGTATGTTGTGTTGTTTGGTGGAGGTGGAATGTTGTTCAGAATTTGTTTGTTTATATAGAGCTGGTGAAGAAGGAGGTTGTTTGAGTCTGTGGTGGGTGAGGTTAGAGAGTGCAATGTAGCATTGGGGTTAGGGTGTTCGGGTTTTGGAAAAGAATTGCGCGCCTACTGCTTATCATGTCCAGGTGTGTGTCTATGGGTAGAATTTTGGTTTCTTTGTGTAGGTGTTGTTGATGTGCATCCTGTTATGATTCTTAGTGCTTTGTTTTGTGTCGTTTGGAGTTTCTTTGTTATTTTTAGTCAGTAGTGGGTGCCAAGTTGGAGAAGCGTAGTTTAGAGTTGGGCGAACGTATTGTTTGTATATGGTGGTGGATGTTTGTTTATTGTTTGTGAAGTCTGTGCCAGCGATGGTTCTTAATATGTACAGTTTCTTGTTTGCAGATGAAGTTATGTTGTCTTTGTGTTTTGTGAAGGTGAGATGCGTGTCAAGTGTTATTCCGAGGATTTTGGCAGTTTTGTTAAAGGGTATAGCAATGTTTTTAGGTAGACTTGTGGGTGTGTGGTGTGGCGCCAAGTTGGCGGTCGGTGGTGATTAATGTAATTGAAGATTTGTTTGGTGAGGCGGACATTCTGTTTTCTATTAGCCAAGTTTGAAGTTGGTTGATGTATTGTTGAGTCAGGTTTGCGGCCGTGTTTAGGTTCTGGTGTGTAGTGGCTATGGTGATGTCATCTACGTAGGTTGCTATGATTATGTGATCTGTTTGTGGTTGTTGTAGATCGGCCGGAAATGGGTTGAATTGTGTGGGGATGACACTCCGTTCCTGTTGGGGTACTCCGTTCCTGTTATTTACTGTTCTGGATTTTGTATTATTTGTTTGTATTTGTGCTGTTCGTCCTGATTCAAAGTTGGAAATCACTTTCTTTAGGTTAGTGGGGATGTTAGATTTTGTTATTTTGTGGATCAAGTTGTGTTTGGGTACTGTATAGAATGCTTTGTGGATGTCGATTGCTATGATTATTGTTTTATGTTGGTTTTGAGTTTAGACCGTTGATTGTGGGTTGTATAATGTTTGTGAGTGCAGTTGTAGTTGAGTGGTTTTGTTTGAAACCGTGTTGGAATTTGTGTTTGATGATGTGTGGAGTAATTATATATATATATATATATATATATATATATATATATATATATATATATATATATATATATATATATATATATATATATATATATATATATATATATATATATATATATATATATATATATATATATATATATACAGCATCCCCCCTTAAAATCCTCCATCACCCTTTAACCACTGACCGTCACCAATCCTCCCTCCATCCTATAATCACCCTGAACAACAACCCCCTTCCATTAAACAAAACCCCCAAAATACTAGGACTTACCTATGACACACACATGACGTTTTCCCCCACATCGACCAAATCACTTCCTCAACCCAACGAAAACTAAACACCCTCCGAACCCTCTCTCAACACAACTTCAGCGACAGGAAACACACACTCACCAAAACTTATAAACAACTCCTCAGAACAACTTTTTAAACTATGCCTCACCAGCATGGTTCCCAGCACTCTCAAAATCGAACACGTAAATTACAAATTTCTCAAAATACAACTCTCAGAATTATCACAGGCTGCACAAAACCACCCCAAATCTAACATTTACACGATGAAACTTCCATCCTCCCCATATCCACACACTTGAGATGGTGGGGACTCAATTCTATCAGAAAACACGTAATCCATCCCACCCCTTGTCACCAAATTCTCTCCCCTCCCACCCCGACAAAGACTAAAAATCCCCCTTCTTCACCAGCTCAATTCTACTACAACACATTTCCTCCTCCTCCTCCAAATAGGTCATGGATTACACATATCCATACACATCTAACCAGCACATACCTGCTAAACCGCCCAAATAACAATTTACTAAACACCCCTGCCCCAAAACTCTCCCCTAGAGAAGAAACGCTGTCCAGAAGAGGCCAAATCGACCTCGCTCGGAGCAGATCAGGTCACCACCCGGGGCTCATGCATTATAAATACAGATTCAAACTAGACAACATCACCTCCTCCTCTTGCGCTAGATGTCACAATGCCCAAGACACAATAGAGCACCTTCTTCTGAGGTGCCCTCTCGACGCCCCCGCACCGATTTCATAACCTCATTCCTGACCTGTGGAACCGCCCAGAGGTGGCAGCTGGCTGGCGGTGTGGCCCCTCCACTAAGGTGGGCCAGGGGCAGAAGTGTATATATATCAGGCAGGAGAGGTAGCATATATATATATATGTTAGCAGCATATATAGCAGTATATATATATATATATATATATATATATATATTATTATTATCGGTATATATATATATATATATATATATATATATATATATATATATATATATATATATTATATTATATATATATATATGTTATATATATATATAGCATATATATATATAGTTAGTTATATATATATAGTTGCTATATATATATATATATATATATATATATATATATATATATATATATATATATATATATATATATATATATATATATATGTGTGGGGAGTGGATTTTTCGTTTTTTTTTTGTTTTTCATAGAGTAGAATTCATTTGTCAGAATGAACATGTTAGGATACAAAAAGTTTTGTCCATATAGTTATATATTCGAAAGTCATTGCGAAACACTTTTTATTTTATTCCTTTATTTATTGAAATGATTTATAAGTTGGCTTATGTTACTAATGTTTTATAATTATTTGTTCTAGTCATTGTATTAATATTTACATTTGTTGATCCTGAGTTTTTTATGTAATGTTTAAAATCAATGGAAATCTGAAATTTACATTGTCCCCACAATCAATTAAGCAAATTAAGCAAATAGCCCGTATGCTTTAATATTCGTTGAAGTCACCACCTGTGGATTAAGAAGTCATCTGTTAAAGTTCTAAAAAGACGTTGACAGGTGAGTGGAAATTATAATGTCAATTAGAAGTTACGTGATGTTATTTATCAATTAAAACTAATTTATTAAATCATGAATGTATAAAGATAAATACATAAAAATACTTACCGCTTCCAGTTACTTCGTGGCTGAACTTCCTTATCCCCCAGTTGTTAATTCATAAAGACCCCTCGCAGTCGGACTCCTCCGTATAGGGTGAGTATCTGCAAAGCAAACTATTTATAAGAATAATTACAATAAGTTAAAAAGCAATAATGATCAAAGTAAAATGTTAAATATATAAAAGCAAAGTTTAAGAAAATAGAAAATAACTTACACTATATGTTTTCCCCAGGGTTTTTATTGCAGGGCTATCATATAGCCGAAGTTTTTATTTTAGGTCTTATTTCTGGAAGACATCTTTCTTGTGAGCCTATTATATAGCCGAAGTCTATTTTTATTGCGTGGAATCATCTTAATTATAGAACTTACCTCTGAATTTATAGAAGTCATCCTAATTCTGGGTCACTATTATTCGACTTCGCTACGGCATATTTCTTAACCGTCCCCTTCCCGAATTATTTCGGAAAGTCAATAATCGCCCAAACTCTTTTAAAATCCCCACATCCGTAATAAACCTAAAAAATTACGTGACTTGATGAAATTCCGTCTCTCACGGAATTCGTTGTGCTAAGTGTGTGTATGAAAACGCGAAACTGAAAAAGAAAAACTGAACACAAATAACAAGATAAGTTATTTTTCTAAGAAATGATAATGATAAAGTGCGAATAAATTGAACTGAAATAGACAGATATGATTTAATTATAACTTTGTAATTTTTATATAAATGAATTTTGTAGTCTTAAGTTAATTTATTCTAAAGTTCCCACTCCCTCGTTCTCGCTCGAATTGCTTATATATTATAATAACTACTATTAAGTTAATATTAATACGGCCCCCCGGTTACTTATCATTAAACCAGGTTGGTCTGTAGTGTGTATGTATTTCTTGAGTGTGTAAAATTCTTGGTGTTATAAGTTGTTATAATAGTAAAGTATGAAAAATCACTAGGGTGTCATTTCACCAACCTTTCTTAAACTCTTAAAATAAAGTGGTATAGTTGAGTAATCGACTTGTAATATAGTATGTGAGACGAATGAACCAATTCACTTCTGATAAATCTGCATTTGTGTGACGCAGTGGTAGACGAATCTCGAGGTCCTATGACAATTACCCCCGTTTGAGAAACCAGTGTCCGGAGTTGAAGAAGGGGGTATTTGGAGGACAGAATATAATATCGACTGCTCCTCTGCTCCTTCCTTAGTTTGTGGTGCAGGTAAATACCCATAGTCGTTACCTGACTACAAATTCTTCTTCATAATTCAATATAATAAAGATATTTAATAGATATATAGGTAATAATTCCTGTGTAGTATAAATTTCGGTATATTAAAAATTTTCAATATATATATATATAAATATTATTTATATATATTTATATATCTAAGGGTAGTAATATTCCATAGTTTAAGGGTCATCCGTATTTCTAGGCCATCTCTACAAATATTGGTGATCCTGGAATTACTCTCCCTTACATAGCCTCATTAAATGGCGCCCGAACAGGGACCTTGTGTTCTTGTCCGTCGCGTTACATTTTTTGAGTAGGTTTGTGACTTGGTTCACGCTTTCGCTTCTAGGATTTTCTGTAATCCCATGGTTTTCTGTATGAATGTTAACAATTTAAGCAATTCGAGAAATTAAATTAAGTTAAATAAATTAAATTACCTTTGTTTTCCCTTGAGAAATTAATTAAACAAAATTGGCTGATACTCATAACCGAGACACTGTAGATCCAAAGGACATATTAACCTTATGGACGTTTCTGATACCTTGTTGTCACTTGCAACCTTGGATAAATTAAGAAACAGTTTAGAATTAAATACTCAAAAAATGTACAATCAAGGAACGTATGTGTATAATTCCCCAGCTGTTGACTATACCCGCAACAGTTACTCTTCTCCTGAAAGACATAGGGAGATAAAACTGTTACAACGACACGATATTGATGTCACAAGTCCAATAAAACGATTATTAAATCCCCCTAAATCTCCTAATTGTTCAAGAATCCCCAGATATAATAATAATCCCGTGTATACCAATCAGAACTCACAGTATACTGATCAAGCTACTACAAAAGTTTTTTCGAGGCTATCAAATTTTAAAGTTAATAAATGACATAACTAGTCTTTTGAATCATCTAGCTGAAAGCTTGAAAGAAACCCCAATTGGTAATAATGATTTTGAATATCCTTCCCGTAATAATTTGAACCAGAACTGTAGGAATTATAACTCTTCCTTTAGAGACCAACGTAGCTCTTCTCCTAAAACAGATAATAGTAAATACTATTATGGGAAGAAGTTTAATAAATGGAATAATGGTTATTCATCATCATCATCTGGTTGCTACAGATCTGACTTTACATATGTCCCACGTATGAACGTTGATCGGTATGACATAGTATGCGATTATTGTAATAAGGTGGGCCATAGTATAAATGAATGCTACAAATACCTCGGTATTTGTAGTTATTGCAAACAAGAAGGTCATAAGATAGCTGAATGCAGAGTACGTCCGACTCCTTTGTTTTCCCCTCAGAGTAGTCGTAGTTCCAGTGTGGTTTGTTTGTTTTGTAAGAAATTGCATCCTGGAGTGAATTGCTTAGAAAAAGTTCCAAAAAAGAATGTGGTCAATGATACTTATGTTTCCAGTAATAGTTCACGTTCACTTTTTGCCCATTCTCCTGGAAAATGTTTAGGTATTGTTGGAAAGACTTGTCGACCCGAACCTTCGGTCAACCACCTGTCTCCCATTGTAATACCTAAATCAGTGGAGAATATCAAACAGTCTACCCCCATGAAGATTAATGACTCTGTTGAAAAAATTACTCAATTTACCTCACCAAAAGTGGAAAATTCGGAAAAACCAATATTAAATGAATTACCAGTCCCAACTGTTATCAGTATAAAAGAGTCAAAACAATTAACTAGTAGTACTGAAAGTCTGTGTCTTTTGAATGCTGTTAATAGTAGTGTTCAAGGTACAAATGAAGTTGTTAATAATTATGAAAGCTATTGTGTTCTAAATGCCTCTGATCCTATTGTGAAAGACATAAATGAATTACTTAGTAATGAAAGCCAGTCTTGTCTAGATGTTCATGATTCTAATGTTTGTAATATGAAAGAAGTAACGTGTAGTAGGGTAAGTGATTGCCTTTCTATTGATAATATTTCTGGAGTTCATAGTGAGAATGAAAATGAATCTAGTGGTATTGATGAGAGTCAATATTCTCCTAGTAATTATACCTGGGTGAATGAATCCAGGTCAAATGATTTCTCTTCCGTTCAAGATGTAGAAAACACATCTGCACAAGATATATTGCCCTTTTTCCCATTAAGCATTGGAAGTAACTCCACAGTAGAAAATAGTTGTGAAATAAAAATGAAGGAGAAAAATGACTCCACCCCGCTCACGGTCCCAATTTATGAAAATAGATTACGTACTGTCCAAATAAACTTAAATACAAATAGAACTGACTCGTTTACCTTTCCCGTCGCTATTAGACCCAATAGTCAACATTTCTATGGGTGCTATATTGACAGTGGAGCAGGAGTAAGTTTGATCAGTAGCGAGTTCGTTGCTACCTGTATAAAAGATTTAGAATTACATCCAACAATTTCCCTGGGAATTAAAGAACTTAGTGGGTTACACCATAACTACTGTGTCCCTGTCACCCATTATATCGAAATGAAACTATATTTTCCCAAAACAAAATTTACTACAAAACATATAAAATTCTTAGTCATCCCTTCTGCATTTTTACCTGGATTAATGGTATTGGGAACTGAGGCTCTTGAAAATAATGAGCTGTTACCCGATATAAATCAGTTAGAGTTACTACATATAGTGGGCTCTAAGATAGAAGTAATATCAATAGATCCCATAGATTTGCCCTCATTGTCTACCCCGTTTCAATATAGAGATCTCAGTTCCTTTGCTTGGTCCCCTTGTAACATATAATGAAGAGAATCTTTGATGGATGGTGACAAAATTATTTCACCAGAAAATAAATATTTTGCCGCTAAAATATCTTTGGCATATCTCTAACTAGATTCCTTTTCGATCTCTTTTCCTACCTCTTCTACCATCTTCTGGGTTTTTGGGAAGCCGGAGGGAAGGGGGAAAATGGGAAGTAACTACTTATATATTTTCAAGTGATGATTAAATTCTATAGGCTTTACGTATATAAGTAAAGGTGTACAGTATCCAATAGCCAGTCCATTATATAAATTATCCTCCAAAACAGTCCAAAATTTTCTTATGTTTGTGTATTTATTTAATTTTAGTATTATTATTTATTTTTTTTTATTTTTATTTTGCTATAAAAAGTTATCATGGATAAAAACTATAAAAATTGTTTGACTAATAGTATAATGAAAATAACTTAGTGATAGGTCAAACATTTTAGAAGGATATTAATAGAAATTATTTTTCAGCTGTGTGGTAATTCAACAAAAACTCGTGATTCGTTTACCACCAGTCAAAGAGTAAAAGTGACAAAGTTATTAGGGTCTTAAGTGCAGTGCATATCGTGTAATTGTAATGATGAATATTTGAATTGTGGGTGCAATAGCCGCTTGCTTATTTTCGTTCGTTACGTGATGAACACTAATATAACGGACCCTTAATTAACTTCTCATCAAAAATATTTTAAAAATTTAGCGTCGAGGATGAACTCGTCATTATCCGGATGTTACATATTAATAAACGATTCTGGAAGCCATGATGCTGAAATATAGTGTTTTGTTTTTATTGATATTTGTAATGTTCGCTGTCGTATATATAATAATAATTATCAATCCCATGGGAATTATTCTATCCCAGTTAGAAACCCTATGGACATTCATGACCTTGATATTACTGATCAAATCATTGAATCTTGTATGCATTAAGTGCCGCAGTCACAATATTCGGTACCAGATCACATTTCAATACCGTCCCCACCTGTTGCACGACAATAAATTATTCGTTTTTAAAGTAAAAATCCCCCATTGTCTCATAAGATATTTTGTATTCAAATAACATAGTTATATTAATAAACGTTCGAGAAACCTCATGAACCTTCCACTGTTTCTGATCTCACCTCCATGACTGGAAATTTTTGAATTCTAAATCACTGTTAAAAAAAATCCTTTAAATAAATTGAAAATTAATTTAAAATCCAGAGGAGGGGGTTTAGATTTAGTGGGGGGGGATGTGAGGGGGAGTGGAAACGCCCCTCATTTTTTTCTTTTTGTTTTTTCATAGAGTAGAATTCATTGTTCAGAATGAACATGCTTAAATACACAAGGTTTTGTCTTTGAGTTATATATATATTCGAAAGTCATTCTGAAACACTTTTTATCTTATCCTTTTATTTATTGAAATCATTTATAAGTTTGCTTATGTTACTAATGTTTTATAATTATTTGTTCTAGTCATTGTATTTATATTTACATTTGTTGTTCCTGAGCTTTTTTATGTAATAATTCAAATCAATGGAAATCTGAAATTACATTGTCCCCAAAATCAATTAAGCAAATTAAGCAAATAGCCCGTATGCTTAATATTCGGTGAAGTCACCACCTGTGGATTAAGAAGTCATCTGTTAAAAGTTCTAAAAAAGACGTTGACAGGTGAGTGGAAATTATAATGCAATTAAAATCACATGATGTATTTATCAATTAAAACTAATTTATTAAATCATAAATGGATAAAGATAAATACATAAAAATACTTACCGCTTACAGTTCATAAAGACCCCTCGCAGTCGGACTCCTCCAATAGGGTGAGTATCTGCAAAGCAAACCATTTATAAGAATAATTACAATTAAGTTAAAAAGCAATAATGATCAAAGAAATATGTTAAATATATAAAAGCAAAGTTTAAGAAAATAGAAAATAACTTACACTATATGTTTTCCCCAGGGTTTTTATTGCAGGGCTATCATATAGCCGAAGTTTTTTATTTTAGGTCTCATTCTGGAAGACATCTTTCTTGTGGGGTTATAATATGGCCAAAGTCTATTTTATTGCGTGGAATCATCGTAATTATAGAACTTACCTCTGGAATTTATAGAAGTCATCCTAATTCTGGGTCACTATCATTCGACTTCGCTACGACAAACTTCTTACCTGTCCCCTTTTCGAATTATTTTGGAAAGTCAATAATTGCCCAAACTCTTTTTTAAATCCCCACATTCGTAATAAACCTGAAAAATTACGTGATTTGATGAAATTCCGTTTTCACGGAATTCGTCGTGCTAAGTGTGTGACAACGCGTGGTGAAAAGAAAGCTGGGCACAGTACCAGTTAAAGTTATTTTGTTAAAAAATGATAATGATGTAGTGCGAAATAATCGAACTAAAATGAACAAAAATCGATATTAATTATGACTTTGTAAAATTTTTATAAATGTATTTTGTAGTATTGTGTTATATTATTCTAAAGTTCCCACTCTTGTTCTCGAATTGCTCGTGCTTATATATTATAAAAACTACTATTAGT
>JABUQX010114428.1:12500-20000 GCA_015478945.1 Trachelipus rathkii | reverse complement strand
TAATTGGGTGTCCGCGGGGCGTTCTCTTCCGCCCGGTCCGCGGCTACGGGTATGGAAAACGTACCCTCTGTCCCGTCGAAAGTGAGCCCTAATTTTTTTTTTTTTTTCATTTTGTAATAAGCTTTACACGCTGATTCAAATATGTAAGTTTTTCTGTAAGTGTTGTACTTTTCGAGAATTTTATTTATGACAAATAAACTATCTATTTTTTTTTTTTACCATTTTTGTTCTTTAGCTTTATACGCTGATTCAAATATGTATATTGGTTTTTCTGTAATTCGTAACTTTTCGAGTATTCATTTTTTTTAAAATTTTATTGATATAATTGATTTAAATAATTATTTAAATATTCGAACTTATGAATCATTCCATCATCCCTGAAATCTATTGTTTTGTATCATCTACTAAGCCAATATTGTAAAAAAAAATACATAAAAAAAAAATCAACAACTGACGGAGTCCTTAAAACATAAACAGGCCCTATATATATACATATATATTATATATTATATATAAATATATATATATAGATATATATATTATATATGATATAATATATATCTATATATAATATTATATAAATATATAATAATTATTATTATATATTAGTATATATATTGACGAGATGCCGACAGTGAGGATCCCGTCGCAGTCTCGTAAAAACCTAGATGGAATTTTCTGACTGCGCACTATCCTCTTAAGGGTATAGAGGGGACGGTAAGGCTGGGCATCTTCTTTTCGACTTGGGTCATGCTCTTCTACTACTTTCTTTTCCGGTGTATGTCGACGCGCCTCAACCCAATCTTCGAAAAGGAGGCTGAATGAGATATGATATATTATATTATTAATATAATTATATATATTATATATTAAATAATATATATATACTATATATATATATATATATATATATATATAAAAGGTATATATATTATATTTATATATATATATATTTATATATAATATTTATAATAATATATATATAATATATAATATATTATTTTATTATAGTTATATATATATATATATATTTATAGTTATATATATAATTTAAAAATATATATTATATAATATATATATATATATATATGTATTATATTATATCAGGGTTGGTTCAGTACAAGTACTTGCACTTGTACTTGTACTTAAATCAGTTGAAGTCAGCACAAACCTTGTACTCTTGTAAATGCAGTTTCTTTTTCGGCTGTCACTTGTACATTGCAGCTTTTGTAGCCGACACGTTGTGCTTGGTACTTGCAAAGTTCTTTGGCATTGTTTACAAACTGTGCCATATTTTGTTTATTTTCTTTATTTATCATTTTTCCTACGTATTGTTTTATTGTTATTTTTAATAAATTGTATTTTAAATAAATTTCCGATTTATGAATGTAAAGTATGTCATTATTTATATATATATAAATATATTATATATATATATATATATTATATATAGTAATATATAAATATATATAATATATATATATATATATATATTATATATATAAGTATATAATTAATATATTATATAATATATCATACTATATATATATATATTATATATATATATAATAGTATATATTATATATATTATATATCTATATATATATCTATATATATTTCTCAGCCACCTTTTTCCCCCAAGACTGGGGTAAGGTTCGTAACATGTACCAGAAACAGAAAAGTAGTATAAGAATATGACACAAGTCGAATAGAAAGCCCTCAAACACCTGCTTTATTACCTATTAGGGAATTCCGGCCCGCACGGAAATCCTACCATAGACTTAACGGGACCCGCGACGCGGACCTCCACTGATGGCACCTCGGCCAAATGTGGGGTTCATCCCTTGCCCAGGTGGGCCCACAACCTACACCCTCACAAAACCCTGCCATTTACATCGTATATTTCACTTTTTTTCTCGCCCCCATGCCAAATCACATTTCACCTCCTCCCAGACATTCTTTTGCTGACTCAATCCACTTTTTCCTTTGGTCTCCCAAGCCAGTCCAGTTCCCAACACACTCAACCACTCCACATTCCGCTTAGCCAACCGCACTACATCCTTTTTTCCCATCGACCAAACCATTTAAACGTACTTCATTATTCTGGTCATTTCTCGCCTTTTTCCTACCATACAATCTGACTACGTCAATGCTCATTTAATCGAATTTTCTAACACCTAACACGCTCCTAGATTGCTCCTCTGAACACTGTTGTATTTTAGACTCATACCTTTCATTCCAGACCGATAGTCCCCATTACTACTATACATCTAACCGACAGGTTACAACTTACCATCACCGCAAGACACTAGCGACGTCAAGACTTATAATCTTTACCCACCAGGATTAATTCCTCAGCCTCCTTCCTGCAATTCACAACTTACCTAACTACATATATATATATCTAAATTATTTAAACTCAGTCACTTGTTCCAGCTGCTCACCATCTAGCATAGCTTCACACCGAGGATGTCTCCATCTCAACATCAACCTTACTCTTATCTCGTTTACTTTAAACCCAGTCCTTTTACACACACCCAAATCTCTACCATCTTCAAACTCTCGTTCAAGATTCACCTCCAAAACCATATTATATATATATATATAGTATATATATAAATATAATATATAGTATATATATATAATAAGTATTATATATATAAATTATATTGGCGCGAGATGGTGAATCATTGGATTTGGAAAGTTGTATAACAACAAACGTATATGGAGGGTCAATAGTTCGAGGGTTGGAGGAGGTCAATATAGGTACCTTTATATAGGTAGGGAAAAGGTACTGCAGTATTAAGGGTATTAGTTTATTGCAGTTGTTGTAGGGAGATATATGTTGGTATTTTTTTGATCAAAAGAGTGCGTCGAATGAGTGAAGAAGCTAATTTAGGGAAGAATAAGGTGCGTTTAGAAGTGGTGAGAGGAATGTGTGTAAAAAAAAATGTACATTGAAACAAATGATTGGGAATAAGAGGGAGGAGAAGAATAAACTGAATTTAGGATTTATTGGATTCTGCAACGGCGTATAATAGGCTATAGGGATCTAATGGAGGTGTTGTGATATGTGTTGCGTGTAACGCTCTGATAGAATCAAAAGTTGTATGACGATAGTGACAGCGTGTGTAAGACCTAATAGAGTGAAAGTGATTATTTAATATAATAGCGGGAGTGCAGACAGGGATGTGGTAGTCTCCTTGGCAATCCAATCTGTATATGGATGAGGTTATGAAAGAATTAGAGGTAGGGGTTGACAAGGGATAGAGTTAGAATGAGGGAAACGAAGAGAGTGAAGAATTCCGTCCTAATATATGAGGATGATTTGGTTTTCTGGATGGCGAATCTGAAAGAGTTTGAGAGGACTAGTAGAGAGATTTGGTAGGTGTGGTAAAAGGAAGAATGGTTTGAACAGTAAACCGTAGATAAGGAGTAAGGTTATGGTTGTTGAGTGAGGACAGACCGACGTGTGAAGTTATGGGGTTGATGGTGAGCAGCTTGGAAAAAAGTGTCCTGAAAATTTCAAAATTTTAGGATATATGTGATGAAAGGGAGCGGAGACTGTCAGAGTGAACGTAGAAAATTGTGAATTGCACTAGTGTTGGCCTGGTGCAAGTAAAATCGTTGGTGGATGTAAAAGGGCTAATCGTTGGTGCGCTAGGGTCTTACATGAGGGTAGTTTTCCGTGTTAATGTATAGTAGTGGGACTACGGTCTGGAATAAGTGGTATAGATCTAAATTCAATCGTGTTCAGATGGACAAATCTTGTGGCGTGGTTAGGTGTGAAAAGAAATGATAAAAAGAGGAATGAACATATTAGAAAGAGTTGTTTGGTGTGGAGATGGGGTAAATGAGAGAATAATGAAAGTACGTTGCGATGTTGGTATGTGGAAAGGATCGGATGACAGACTGGGGTTAAACGGATGTATATTGGTAAGTGTGTTGGGAATCGACCGGATGGAGACAGAAGAAAAAAGCGTGGACGAAGTGCGCTCAAAAAGGGATGGCCAGTTGGAGACGAGAGAATGTGAGTTCGCAGACGGCAGAAGAAGGTGCATAACGGAGTGAATGGTGGTTTTTCGTGAGAGGTAGGTTTGCTAGCCCACCTGGGCCAAGAAATGAAGCCCCAACATGACGAGAGTATGAGTTGAGGTCATCGCGGTCTCCTTGAAAGCTCTAGTGGCTTTTTCCTGACCTGCGACGAGTTCCTACACTAATTGGGTATTAAAGGGGGCGGTCAAGGCTGGCTTTCTTTCTACTTGCCTTCATATTCCATGCTAATAATTTTATGTTTCCGGTATATGTATACGCATCTTGCCTCCAGTCTTGGGGAGATAAGATGGGTGGTGATGATGATGATGAATGATATATATATATATATATAATAATATAATATATATATATATATATATATATTATATTATATATATATATATTAATATATATAATATATTATAGATATATTAAATTTTATAAAGTACTTGCACTTGTACTTGTACTTGATACCATGTACTTGTACTTGTACTTGTAATACTTGAACAAATTCTAGAGTAAACTTGTACTTGTACTTGTACTTGAAGACAATCTAGAAGATATTGTACGTCTTATACTTGAAATAAATGCTACTTGGAACCAAACCCTGATTATATATATATTATATATATAATATTATATACTATATACATATATATATAATATATATATATACTATAGGTATATATTATAATTATATGATATATAATATAGTTTAGATAATTATATATAAGTATATATAAGCACTTTCAATAAGAATACGGGAGTTGGTGTATTTAGGAATGCTGTCTAAGCGAAGAGTATGATTAACTTAGTGTTGGCGAAGAAGGAGACGTTGAAGTATCTGATAGATGTTAAACTTCAATCAGTGAAGAGGTTGTGGATGGGAATATCAAATCATTATGATGTTTTATGTAAAATTTTATGTAAAGTTTTATGTAAAATTAAGTAAAATGAATGGAGAGGAAATAAAAAAGGAAGGATGTGGAGATTATTATGGTGAGAAATTAAATGAACAGTGCTGTAAGGAAAGATATGTGAGGGTAATAAGTTAGATGAACAAAGTTATAAGGAAAGGTATGTGAGAACACTTGCAAATAAGTCAGTTGAATATGAACAAGATAATACTGAGCAAAACTGGAGCCAAATGAAGGATGCGTTTGATAGTAGTGGAAGAGAGATGTATGTGCGTATACTAAAATAGGAAGTAAAAATGTTAAAAGCAAATGGTGGAATAAAGAAGTGACGCAAGGGGGAAATAAGTAAAATAGAGGCGTGGTTGAATGTGCTAAAAGTCAATGAATGAAATGAAAGGAGTATGGAAGTATGTAGGAAGCTTAAAATTTCATACGAAGGAGAAAAGATAGACAAATAACACAGTTTGGAAGGAGGATGAATGGAGACTTATAAGGGAATCAGAAACTGTTCTGGAAGGAAGTGCCAGAGGTTAAGAAAGAGAATAATGGGAATAATCATAGAATAATGAATGGAGATAGTACTTTTGTAACTGAGATGGACGTAAGGAGGGTGTGGAGGGAACACTTCGAAAATCTGCCCAACATAGGCAGTAATGAAGGGGTGATATTGAATGTGTGTGGGCTTGATTGTGTAAGAAGAAGTAGGTATTTTGGGATGAGGTAATTATTAGGGAGGAGGTAGTAGGTAGAGTGAGAATGTTGAAAATGATAAATTAGCAGTTATGAATAGAATTACTAGTGAAATGATCAAGAATGAAGGTGAGTTTGTGATTTACTGGAAAGGAAGTTGTTTAGCAAAGCGTTTGTGGAGTGTGGGAGTGTGTAGTTCCGAAGGACTGAAGGAGAGCAGTAATAGTGACCATGTATAAGGATAAGGATGATAAGGGGAAGTGTAGAAACTATAGGAAAATTAGTTTATTGAGTGTTGTTGGGAATATTTATGCTGGTATTATGGTTGAAAGAGTTCGTCATGTGACTAAGGTGCTGCTTGCTGAAGAACTAGATGATTTAGAAGGTGGTAGAGGATGTGTAGATAAATTTTCACATTGAAGTAAATGAGTGAGAAAATGAGAGAGGAGAAGAGCAAACTATATTTAGGTTTAGTGGACTTGAAACAGAAGTATGACAGGATTAACAGGTAAGATCTATGAAACTGTATGGTGTGACGAAAGGCAGGAAAGAGAGTGTATTAAGATGGTTTGATCATATGGAAAAGACGGATGATAGTCAAATGGTTAAGCGGGTGCATAGAGGTGAGTGTGTTGTGAATCGACATATTTGGGGACCAAAGGAAAAGTGGATTGAGTCAGTAAAGGAATGCCTGGAGTGGAGTGGAGTGGAGTGAAGTGGAGTGAGAGGAGTGTAGTGAGAGGAGTGGAATGTGGGAGTGGAGTGGCAGTGGAGTGGGAGTGAGTGGGAGTGGAGGTGGAGTGGGAGTGGAGTGGAGTCAGTTAGAGAGTGTCTGATGGAAAGGAACGCGAATTTAGAACAAGTGCGATGATTGGTGAAGTAAAAAATAGAATAAATGAACGTAGTTTTATGAAGGTAATGTCTGTTGGGTTGCCCACTAGATGACCGGACCATTGAAATATATATAGTAATATATATATAATATATAGCATATATATATATATATCATTATATATATATATATTATATAGTATATATATATATATATATATATATTATTTATTTATTATATATAATATCTATATATATATATTATAATATCATATCATATATATATTATATAATTAAAATGGAATATCAGATTGCTATTTAAATGCTAGGAAATCTACTGAATTCCAAAGCCTTGTTTCAAAATATTTACAAATACATTTAAAAAAAATTTACAAAGTCAGCCGCCTTCATATAGAATATTTATATAAAATATTTTGTTGTAAGAAGAAGAAATTGAATTGGAATAACTATTTAAAGAGAATATATTTTTATTTTATTTTTAAAGAGAATACTATTTTTTAGTTTATTGAATAGGACATTTAGAGATAATTATTTCAAAGGTTAAGACTTTTAAGGTGCGCGCGAGCCAAAGCGATCGCGAATGAGATTGAGGTACTAATGTGACCTATACGTCCAAATAGTCGAATGGAAAACAGGGTAGACATTTGTAAAAAGAAAAAAAAATCTGGTTATTAAGAGTTTCTCTAACGCAGCGTTTCTCAACCGGGGGGTCGCGACCCCCAGGGGCCGCGAGCGAATATACGGTGGGTCGGTATTTCAAAAATAAAATATTTATAAATCAAAATGTTACAACACAGTTGTTATTTAAAAAAGTTAATACTAAATAAATAAAATTATATACTTAATGCATCGAAAGACATCTTTTTTAATAAGTAATTTATATATTATACATATATATATATATATACTATATATATATATATATATATATAATATATTATATATATATATATAGTATATTAATATATTATAAATATATGTATATATATAATATATATATATATAT
>JABUQX010114428.1:0-7500 GCA_015478945.1 Trachelipus rathkii | reverse complement strand
TTTATCTCTCTTGCGGGGAGGATTTCCTGGAGAGAGTATCTTGAGTGAGATTCTCTTCTGATTCTTAATAAATTGATCTGACTTTATCTGACTGAAGAGTAACTCAACAGGACGAGTTTTATATATATTTTCACTTTGACTTATGCGTAAATTTTGCTCGCGCAGAATCTAGCATAAGTCGGACGGAACATAAATGACTAAGAAGTTTTTGACGAAAGTTAACGGATGCTTGCTAGCAGTACTTAGTCTCGCTCTAAAATCACGGAGTGAGAAAGTATGTTATTTAATGTCACAAGAATAATAACTAAAGATACATGAGTTAATATCTGTTCAAATGCAAACAGTATATCATTATGTCGAAGACTAAGTAGTGACATACTAAACATTTGAAGGCCAAAATAATATACAAGAAATGTAAATATCAAATACGAGCACAACTGGTTACATCCGAAGATCTTAACATATATACAAATATTTGAATACCATAAAAATATAATAATGTATATATAGAGAAAATAAAAGGGGCATTCAAACATAAGCATATTTGGTATATCTCGTTAGATATATCAACAATACTACCAAATTTAAATACAAAAATATTTTACATAATTATGGATTGAACATTATCATAGAGGTTGCTATGATGAAGACGGCCACTATCGATTGAAGCGGTTGAAAATCCAGGGAAGGTCTTAGTGTAAGGCGTTTCTAATGTATCCATGATTGATATCAGTGCGCCCGTAATAGTGGGTTGTTCCAAAGCTGTAGTTACGAGAGAAACATTGCTTGACATATGTCGAGACCAAGTTGCTTGAATTTAGGTCCTTTATTTGAAAAATTTTCTTCATCCCATAAAGGGAGGTCACACGAGACATTTAGAATTCGAACAAGGAATCAATAGTTTCGTTAGTGGAATCCAAACAATGAATGTCTGCCCATAATCCAAAACTTAAAATGGAAGAGAAGTCCATACCGTAAAGGAAGTTCCATATGTAGAGGCGCAGTTCGCTGTGAAATTTAAGTTCCTTATGTGCAGAAATTTCTTCATGCAAAAATGGAGACGGTCACAGAACATTTTAGAATTCGAAAAGGAACTCAAGTTCGTAGTGAATCCAAAATGAGTTTCTGCCCATAACCAAACTTGAATGATGAAGAATCCATGCGAAAGGAAGTTTTGTTATGTCCAGCGATGATCCTCGAACTGTGACAGTTTGAAAAGGTGCACGACCAATCAAACCAGATTATGAAATGGAAAATTTGAAGTGCAGTATTGATAATGTTCGTTGTGCTTGAAGTCCATCTTTTCCTTCGAGTGTTCTGATAGGGAATTTAGTAATTATTTTATTTTTTTTTCTTCATTTTTTTTTTGTTTAAGCTTTAGGAATTCAGAAAGGCATTGATTGGAATTCTGGGTGTTCTACTTCCGGGTTTACCAATTATGATAGGGAAGGACTTCGCTAAGTTGGTGGCCTATTTTAAGCAGCAAGCACCCTATATAAAGAGGATGGAATGTTAGAACCTTAGTATTTTTATTTTAAGGAAAATAAATTATATTCATAGAAAATAAAAAAAGTAATAAAAGCCATTCTGTTGAGATCCTCTCTCTTCGTAGGCGAATAGGTAGTCACAGCCTTTTCCCAGTGCGTTTTTCGAACTTGCCTCGGACTCTTCGTTTAGCGGCGAAAATTTGTGATGCGATTCAGACGTCGTAGCCTTTTCCTTGAAGTTTATCGCTCTTGCCGGGAGGATTTCTGGAGAGAGTATCTTGAGTGAGATTTCTTCTGATTCTATAATTTGATCTGACTTATCTGACTGAAGAGTATTTCAAAAGGACGAGTTTATATATATTTTTTAACTTTGACTTATGCTAACATTTTGCTCGCGCAAATCTTAGCATTAAGTACGAACATAATTAAATTTTTACAAAAGTTATTTGGCGTGCCTCATATATATATAGATTATATTATATAATATATATACTATAATATATATATATATATATATATATTTATTTATATATATATATATATTATATAAATTTGGACATAATAAGCCGTCACTGTAATATATATATATATATATATTTATATATACTGTATATATAATATATATATACTGTCATATATATATATACTGTATATATATAATAGATATATATATATACTATATATAACATATAATATATATAATATATATATATATAATTATATAGGGTATTTCAATATAACTATAAGTAATATATATATAGTATATATATATATATATAGAATCTATATATAATAATCATAATATGAATAATATAATAATAATAATAATAATAATATAGTATAAAGTACCGTTAAGTTATCCAAGGAATAGAACTACAGTTAATTTATGTAAAAATAAAAGAAGCAATATGACCTCATTTGAATTTCTAATACAATGAAACAATTGATTCTCTCTCTCTCTCTCTCTCTCTCTCTCTCTCTCTCTCTCTCTCTCTCTCCTCTCTCCTCCTCTCTCTCTCTCTCTTATCTTTCTCGGTATCTCCCTCTTTTCCTCTCTTCTATCTTTCTCTTCCCCCTCTCTTTCTTCTCCCCCTCTCTTTCCCTCTCTTTATCTTTCTCTCTCTCTACTATGTATGTATGTATGTATGTGGTATGTATGTTGTATGTATGTATGTGATGTATATATGTTTATGTATGTATGTATATATTATATTATGTATGTGTGTATTGTGTATGTATCTATTTGTATGTCTCTCTCTCCTCTCGTTCTCTCGTCTCTCTCTCTCCTCTCTCTCTCTCTCTCTCTTCCTCTCTTCTCTGCTCTCTTCTCCCATTCGATTTATTAAATTCGTGACAATGAATAAATCTGTTTCATTTCCTGCAAATATAAATATTATGGCCAACAGCATACCCGACTTTTATAGTATTATCTATATATATATATATATTATATTATCTATATATAATATTATATATATTATATATATATATATATATATATAAATATATAATATAGTATCTATATATATATATATCTACTACTCACAGTTCAAATTCGCACCATAGGTATGTGGAGAAGGAATGGTGTAAAGTTGAAGAACGCGAAGACACTGTATTGGCCAATGACAATAACATGGTGGATCCCCTCGCCAGAACCGTAGGTTGATAGAATGTGAGGTCCAGGTGCAGCCAAAGGGTCTCGCTGTAGGGTTTCGGAGGTTCGCCGCTGCAAACACACAATGTTGGTACGTACGGCGACGCCGCGAGGGACTGTTGGGTCTGTCTCAATACCGTGTGTGACCCCTCTTTCACGGAAGAGCTGCCTGACACCGTCCTTGCATGCTCTCGATGAGTGGACGAATGTCCTGAACAGTGATTTATCCCATACTTCGTGCAGTGCCTGTCGCAAGTCCGGGAGGGTCCGTGGAGGGTTGTTGCAGCTTTCGGATCCGACGTTTCAGGATTTATCCCAGTACGTAATATTCTTGGGTTGGGGTCCGACTGATATGCTGGCCTCCAGACGTCGTACTTTGAAAGTCCTAAGGGGTCGTTCACGTCATTGGTCCTTGTTGGGGTTTGGGGGGTTTTTGGGGGTCCCGCCCCGGCATTGTCATGATTAGGAATGAAACGAGTCACCGACTATAGGCATATGGCACGCATATGGTTCCGAGATATTGTGATATACCTTACGGCTGTTAGAGTGCCTCCATCGAAGATGTTCAAGCTCGTAGGCCCAAGTTACAAGAGATGCCCTCCCCAGATCCATTAACCGACCGACCTCGCACCGGCGGCAACCCCTGCAGCACTTTGCATTGCGCAAACCGTCTCCGTCGGCCGTCAGTAATACTCTAGCACGCCTGCCCGAGGCGTACAGAGACACTCTCGAGCTATCGTAACGAGGCACCTTTGCCAATCGTTGACCGGGTCAAATGGATATGTCCTCGGGTAAATACCAGTCGCGACCTTCGATATGCTGTGGTGTGCGGTGGACCAATGGTATGCTCCAGGCCGGAAATTATGTTTCCGCAACGGCTTCGACAACGTATACTTGTCACTGCACGCATGGGCCGTGTACCTCCACCACTGTATCTGCAGATGTCGTGCCGTTCTGTGGCGCTCTCGTAATGCACGTAGATGTATATCGGTTTCTTCCACTGGTGTCGTGGCCTGAGCCTACCTTTGTCCTCGGGCCTGGCGATCATGTGTCGAGGGTTCCGGTACGCACTGGACACCCGCGCAATCGTTTGTGTGCGCTAACAAAAACCGAACCATCGACCAAGTAAGTGCCGGTACCGTGTCCTTCGGCGTGGAGTGTTGTTCATCTGCTATTCATCTGATCTCTGGACAGTTGAGCACTATCCTTTCATGTTAGCAGAGTCGCTTTCATTGCAATGATCCCTCGCTCGATTATACGCCGACATAACCTACCCCACCTCTCCTAGGTCTAGTTACGTGGTTGTATGTTTCCTAAATTTGCGGTGACCGGCCCATTACTGCAGCGAATATATATATATTATATATATCTTATATATATATATATATATATTTATATATTATAATAATATATTAATTATATAATAGTTAATAAATATATATATAATATATATTTATACGGTATAGTATATATATATATATATATATATTATATATAAATATATTAGTAAATAATTATATAATATATATATATATATATAATATAAATTATATAAATATATATAATATTATCTATATATTATTATAAGTATTATATATAATATACCTTATATATAATATATATATATATATATATAGTATATATATATATATATATTATATATATATATATATATATATGTATATACTATATATAGGCTATATACTTATATATAAATATATATAATAATATATAGTATATATAGTATTAGATATATATATTTATATATATATTTATATTATATATATATATATATATAATATGTTATTGTTATATATATTATATATATTTAATATATATATAATATTATATATATATATAATATATATATATATATTATATATATATTATCATATATATATATATATATAATATTATATATATATATATATAATATATATATATATATATATATATATATATTATAATATATATATATATATATATAGGTATATATATATATATACATATATATATATATATTATATATATATTGTGTGTGTGTATTGAATACAACGTATATTTATGTATGGGCAAGAAACAATAAAAGGAAAGAGAGATAAAAAACAAAAACCAAAAAACAAACCAAACAGGAATGGCACGAAAAAATTCAAATTAAAAAAATCAACTGATTTAATTTATTAATTTTTTTAATAAAACAAATTATGATTTTTTTTTAATTTTTTTTTTTTTTTTTGTAGTATTAATATTTTTTAAGTTCAGATGATACGAAATGAAATTTAAAATATAAATATTCATAGCATGGCTACTCTTCTCCAAATTTCTACACTATTGTCAACAAAGGATCATGTTTCATCAGGTTTCTTTATTCTGATGTAACATTTTATCAATATTACAAATAAGTATCAGGTGTAATTTTAAGTATTCAATCTCGGACCCCTTATCTACCATTAAAATAATCCCGATTCTCTCAATATCGATAATTTTTACTAAGTATAATTATGTGAAGTTTTTTACATATATAGTATTTTTCAATTTTCAACAAACTATTGACATTGTAACCCGTAAGCACGTAACACTCTTTAGTGTTGCTGTTTCATTGTGTCATAGACTATATGCCCTATTTTAAGATTTTGATTTACATATAGATTGTAAATCATGTCAGAAATATTTTATATCGAACCTTTAAATAAAGCTTGTTTACAATTTAATTTCGCGTGACGTCACGAATCTGAAAAAATAAAAAAAATAAAAAATAGATTTTTTTCCTAAAAACGTCAAAAAAATCGCCAACCCTGATAACAAGCATGATATCAACAATAATAATTATAATATAACCCAGAATACGAAGAATATGCCAAATACACAAGCAATAATAACACTGTTGACTGCAATAAAAAATAGCACAACAGAAATTAAATACGTAAATATTTTCCACAGTGTCGTTGAATTCTTCAATTATTATTTTCCAAAATTATTTTTTTTGTAAAAGTTGGCAAAACCTTTTAGCACTTCACATTTTCTTAGTTAAAGTTGGTAAGCGTGTGTCTTCAATTTAGTCATGCAACGGTACCCAAAATATCGATATTTAAATAACGGAATAATAGTTTTTGATATCGATATTATATTAAAAAATAGAAAACATCGATATTAAAACTTTTAAAGATTTTATTTTTTGCAATTTTATTATATAGGACTTTGCAGTTTAAACTTTTATATTAGAATAAAATCATTTTATTATTAAAAGCTGTTAAATTTTTTAAAGTTATTCTTATGAATCTAATATATCGTTTATTTTTATTTTTGGCAATCGTATAAATTTATATATATTATATATATATATATAAATATATATTATTATAATAATATATATAGTAATATAATATATATTATATATATATATATATATTATATTATATATATATAATATAATATATATATAATACTATATGGTGATATTTGGTTTAGAGCGACAACATCATCGATCCATTCGTCAAAACTACAATAGTTTACAGGAAAAAGGATATCATTGTGGATAATCCCTGGCAAAATGTTATTGCGGAAAACTGTAAACAAAAAAAAAAAAAAAAAAAAAAAAAATTGACAAAAAAATCATATCTCAAGAACTACAATAGCTACAGCGAAAGGAATACATTTTTGAATCCTTGTAAAATTTTAAGTTGGAAAAATGTAAAAAAAATAAATAAATAAATCATTAAAATAAATATTGGCTATTTTTTTATTTTAGGAGCAGGGGAACTAAGTATATATCGTATATTATTTGTAAAGGTTTACAACGGCAAATGTCGGGGCTCGAGCCGACGGGGAACACAGGGGGGGACTTTTCCATACCCCGTAGGGGCGGGGCGGAGGAACCCCTCGGACAACACTCAAATACCAAAGAGCGGGGGTTCCGGAGACCCTCCCCCGGAGGGGGGCGAATTAGTCTTAGTCCCCGTGTTCCCGAAGGCCGAGACCCGACTCCTGCCATCGGGGCGGTATACCCCTGGGTATTCTTTAGTAAAAGAACAAAAAAGCAAAATTTAAAGAAAGTCTATTTTATTTTAACGAGTAAACCAATAAAAAGGTCTCTAAATAGGCTCATCTAGATCGTATTACTATAATTATTAGCATAATATTTTTTATTTTTTTATTTTTTTTACATTTTCCTTGTGTTTGTTGTTTATCCAAGGATCCAAAAATGTATTCTTTTCGCTGTACTATTGTAGTTTTTGAGCTATATATTTTTTTTTTTTTTTTTTTTTTTTTTTTTTTTTTTTTTTCATTTTCCGCCCTAAAATTGGACCAGCATTCCAGCAATGGTAGTCTTTTCCCTGCTGGGCTATTGTAGTGTTTTGA
>JABUQX010114427.1:10000-14288 GCA_015478945.1 Trachelipus rathkii | reverse complement strand
TATATAAGTTATACATATATATATATTATAATATATAGAGATATATATAGCACATATATTTATTACTTATACTTATATATTATATATATATTTTTTATAATAATAAAATACTATATATATATATATATACGTATAATATATATATTATATATATATAATATATATTAACTATACTATATATTATATATATCAATATATATATTATAATATATTATATTTTTATTATATATAGTATATATATAGTATATATATGAATGCCAGAAGGAAGAAAATAGTTAAACCTCTGGATATAAATCTCGTAATTTACAATTGCAAGAAAAATTTTCACCACATTTTTTATTTTATTTTGAAATTACAAAAAATTTTAGGCCAAGAATTTATTCACTCCTTCTTCTATATTTAAAAAACAATCAGAACCTTATTACTTTTTTATCTATAGGAAATTTTCACATCAAACTAGACCTTTACTTGGTTTGTAATACTTCGCCTTCTACGCTAGGTTTGTTTTCATTTGAATTTCTTCTGACGAAATTAAGGAGGGAATTAACATAAAAATGACGTTAAAACAGAGAAACGAAGCGTGATGTCATTAATTCGGCCCTCAGAAACTAAAACCAGATTGTCTCAAACGTTTGACTACATTTCGGAAATGTACTTATATCATTTAAAAAAAATTTTTTTCAAAAATATTAAGTTATAAATTTAATGAATAATTTATACAAAAATACATAATATAAATACTTTAAATTCTTTCTATATAATATTAATATATTTTTATTTTCAAGCTTTAGTTTGAAACAAGGATGTTGATTGGCTAATTAAAATAAAACCGCCGTTTGGTTCCTAAACACCGTAAAAAAAAAAGGAATAAAAGAGGAAAAAAAAAGTTAATTGAAAATTAGAAAATTTCACTTTTGTATTTTTTGAAATGAAAATTCAATATAATTCTTTTGAGTCTATTTTAACCTGAGAGCTGTAGAGGCGAAGTGGAAGTTTATCTGAAGAAGTAATCTATCTGTAAGTCCTTAAATAGTGAGAGTAGTTAGTTATCGTAGTATCGACGGAAATAGCCAAGTTAAACTGTGTCTGGTAGTTCTGGGATTAACGGTGTTACTATTCTTCCTGCCTTCAACGGTCTACATATTTGCTTGAAGGTTTTCGTTATCATGACATCTTGAAATTATTGTTAGTGTCGGTGGAAAATAGTAACGTTAAACTGAGGCTGGTTGGCTTGGGATTAACGGTGTGACTGTTGTTTACGTCTTCACATGTCTACATGTTAATTGTTGTTAATTATCTGAAGGCATTTAGAGAGTATTCTTCACTCTGGGATCACCAATTATATATAGTGAATGTGGTTGTTGCAATTTCTTTTCTCTCTATATAGATTGTTGTTCTGATAGTTTCAAAACGGCATTGGTAGTTCCATGTTGGTGCTGGATGTTTATTCTGCGCTTTAGTTTTCTGCTTTTTTTCACAGGGTGACTAGTTAAGTGGTTGAAGTAGTTCGTCTCCGTCTTCTTCTTGTATTTTTCTTTTTTTTTTTTCTTTTTCATCTTTAGTTTTCTTGTTTGGAACAAACTTCTTTTTATGGGTTTTTAGGTTAAACGACGTGTTTTATATGATTTATTATTTTATATATTAAAAACGGCATAACAATATATATAACACTTTCGTGGCAAAAGATAACAGTTAATAAGTTTTAAATCAATTATTATATATATAGTATATAATATAATATATATAATATATTACATTACTATATAATATAATATATATATACATATATATTATATATATTATATATAATATATATATATTTATATATATTCATTTTATTATATATATATTACCTCATCCATATATATATAATATATATATATTATATAATATATATATTTTATATAGATTATATTTATATAATATATATATATAACATTATTTAAAATATTTTAATTAGTTTTAAAAATAAATATCATTAAAATTTTTAATAAATAAAAAAACCAATATATTATATATATATATATATATATATATATATATATATATATATATAATTATATATTATAATATATATATATTATAATATGATATATATTATATATATATATATAAAATGTGACTACTATATATATATATAAATATGATATATATTATATATAATATATATATATTATATATATATATGTAGATATATATATATATATATATATATATATATAATATAAGGAAAATCTTGTTGTAGTTCACATCTGTAGAATATGTAAAAATTATTTTGTTATTTGTGACAATAGATAATTACATAATAAAAGATATAAGAGAATATATAAATTATAAAAATTATACTATAATGATTTTTACCCTCTTTTTTTAACACTCTTTATGTTAAACTTTTCTTTGTTTTATTATAATATATATGTGTTTCCTAATCAATACTAATTCTTGTAGGTATATATACCTATATATATTATATATATATAATATTATATATATACTTATATTGTGTATGGTTATATTAGTATATATATAATATATATATAAAGTTTGGAATGAAAAGAGGAAGAAATGGAGAAATTACTTCCATAAAACCTCTGTGAAAAATATTTGTTTCCTTTAAAATTATCCGAAAAAAATATTGAAAATCCAAAAAGCGAAAAGAAAATTCGAATATTTAAAAAAAATAAAATAAAATAAATAAAAAATAAAAAATATACAAGAAAATGACCCGTCACCGTGCTCGCCTGTCACTACGAGCTCTACACACTCATCTCTCCTTACAAGACCTCGCCCTGTCTCTCTCTGCTCCGACTCCAGTATACCAACACACAATAACAAGGCACCATCCACTACCCTCCCTTATCCGCCAATTGCCGGATCAGATGCCAGCAATTGATCCAGTCTCATAATAGGGCAAAATAAAAAAAAATAAAATATAAAAAAAAAATCCGGAAGAGAAAATTTCGCATAATAAAAAAAAAAGTAAAAAAAAAAATAAAGAAAAATATTGCAAAGAACTCGTAGGAAATATTAAAATTTCTCGCTCTGATGACTATCAGAAATTTCAAATAGGGTTGTGTTGGACTGGGAAACTGGATGGATGGGGGGTGGGTTTAGGGTGGGTTGTGGGTGGGTTAGGGTTGAGGCTCTCCATGTGAGGGGGTTGAGTGCATAAATCGATGGTTTCTTTTAATGCGTATAGAATTCTACAGCCATTTAGAATGGCTTTGGAAGAGGCGAAAAGTCATAAAAATTCAATTTGAGGAAACTTTAATATGGTGTTGTTGCTAGTTCTACTTTTTTATTACTGCCATTATTATATTATTATTATTATTATTATTATATTATTATTATTATTATTATTATTATTATTATTATTATTATTATTATTATTATTATTATTATTATTATTATTATTATTATTATTATTATTATTAATATTCTGGTTGATGTATATTATTATTTAACAATAATAATAATAAAATAATAATAATCTGAATAATAATATTATTCATAATCCATAATAACAATAATAATAATAATAATAATAATAATAATAATAATAATAATAATAATAATAATAATAATAATATTGTCCTGTTTTAAAGTTTTTAATAGTTTTGAAAATAAAAATTATTCTAAATAGAATTGGAGTGACTAATTTAGCCCATCTATCAGTCAAATTAATACCGTATATCTAGATGCCTATACTAATAGCCTTATATCTATATATATTAATATATTACATATCATATATAATATATATATATTATATAACTATATATTATATATACTATTATATGTCACTAATAGCATATATATATATTATATATTAGTTATTTATTATATATATCACCTAAAAACGCTTATTCCTTATAGTACACTCACATCGTAATATCTATTATATATATAATCAAGGCACAAACCTGCTACTCTGCTACCGCGTGAACTAAGGCTCACGACATCGCTAATCCAGCTACTTTCCGTGCTCCGTTAACATTATCACGAAACGTATCTATTTTTATTGCAAAATTTCAGGAATTATAAGATACAATATTTTATATTTTTTGAAATATACTAATAATAAATGCGGTTAAAAAAATAGTTGATAGAGTTATATAAAACAGAAAATACAATATTATAAATATATTCGTTAACCCTGAATCAAAAAAAAGAAAATTTTTAACTTAAGTAACTTTTAGCAAGAATCTCAAGTATTTAAATACCTATACGTGCATCTCTCATCTATATATAATCCCCTCTAAGAAATTCATTCGTCTAGTACCGAATG
>JABUQX010114427.1:0-5000 GCA_015478945.1 Trachelipus rathkii | reverse complement strand
GCAGGGCTGTCACATGAAGCCGGTGCAAATTATTTTTTTCCGGTCAACTGCGGCTCCGGCTCATCATTTTTTAAATTACCCGGGCTCCGACTTCCGCTCGCCTCCAGGGCATTTTTTAAAATACCCCGGCTCGACTCCGGTTCCCGCCTCCAGCATTTGAAAATTGCTCGGCTCGACTCCGGCTCCGGCATTTTTAAATTGTCAGCTCGGCTCCGCTCCGACCTCGTATAATTGTTCTCCATTACCAACATATGAAATCATTTAATCTTGTTACAAATTATGTATGGCTTGAATGAAATTGAGATGTTTGTTAATCATCTTTGATTAACCCTATATAATTGTTCTTCTTACAATATTGAATAAAATACATAAATGGGTATAAAAAAATAAAAAATATAGTTAAATAGAATTTAAGAAATTACACAAAAAGAATATAATTTCACTTTCTTCCAAATTTTAATGTACAATCCCTCTTCGAACGATGAACTGCCTGAACTGTACAAGTGTCTCCAAAAAATTTTAATAAATAAAATAAATCTTTACTTTTAAATTTAATTTTTTAATACCGGAATTATGTATTTATTTTCATTTGAAAAATTACACATAAAAAATTAAACATCATTGTACCTATAAATAAAACCAGCATACTGATAATATTATATGTCTACCATATGTGTTCACCTTAAAGTTTAAAATATTTCCTCTCTGAACTAGGCCTAGCTTCCTTCGATAAGGATGTAATGGAGAAGCATATATTCTTGAATAGAGTAGTCTTGTCATTGAGTACTAGATTTATATCTCGGTGAATACATCTCTCAATGATTTAAAATCATTATGTAAATTTACATTTTACCGTATTAATGATTTTAAATAACATAAGATTTTAGTTAAACACGATTATTTTAACAACTCGATATTCGTAATTCTAGTTTTTTTCTCCCTCCCAAGATATTTTAAAATTTAATTCTTTTTGAATCCTTTTGTAATGTACTTTCCTAATATAAATTTATATCCAATACAATTTTTCTTTATAAAAATAAACACTTCTTTCAATAAAATATCCTCCTGTCATGCGTATCTTCATTATAGTATATCCATAATTTTTATTATTTTTTAATTAAATGCAGTTAAATAAATAAAGCTCTCTACTATATAAGATATTCTATTCACATTGATCTTATGGAGAGGGACGCTATGTAAATTGTTGTATATAGCCATATATAACTATATATATATATATATACTGACATCTTTGAAAAAATCTTTAGTAATAGTAGGTGAAATCCTTCTTTTAATCTCAACATGTGTTAATTTCCTGAGTTTGTGGTCTGGCTCTGATACTCTTATATGTTACTATTTTGCATTCATACTCGTTTGTGGAATTCTAAATTGATATTATTTGTATAGCAGTGATTTTAGTGTATACGTTCAAGTGTTTACATGGATAACTTTTGATATGGTGGTCTTCTCTTCGCTTTTCTGCAGTACTTGTACTTCATGTCTCCAAGTTTCGTGTGTACTAAATGTCTATTATGTATCTTCTTCTGATCAAAGAATACACACAGAGCGAGGATTCTGAGTATATACTAGTCTTGGAAATCGCATTGCTTTTGACATGATTAGGATGGTCAGTAGACTTTCTCGGATTGTCCATTCACCTTATAGCCCTTGCTCATAGTAGCATGATCGTCCCTTGCTTGTAACTATCAGATCTTCGGTCCTGGGAAGGACACTGAACTGTGGATCAACAAAGATGGCGACAAAAATATTTTGTTTTCAGTTTAACATTCTTTCCCTTCCGTGTTCATCTTTGAATTTATGTAAGATTATTGCTATATTAATCGGTTCTCTCTAATATAATATAATAAAAAGAAACTGACACTTCTAGACACTTTTCATTTCTTTGTATTTTATTTCAATTATTTTTTTGTTATGTGTCTTTCCCGATTTTTAACTGCACGAAATGCAACTATCGATGTATTTGAGTGAGAAGTTCAGGAGTACCGGCAAGCATCATACTAATATTGTCTTTTAGTTGCTAGTTGCAAAAGCCTATCGAGCAATAAGACATGTACTTCTCCATCTTATCTCTTGAGTCTAAGATTGAAACTTTTCCAGCTTAAAGCTTTTTAGAACTTCCATTAATATTGGGATTCGCGTTGCCTTTGCTGTTTGTTTCGCCTTGCTTATAAGATTTAACTGCATGAGTATTGCGGAGACAACACGCTCTAGCTAATAAGTATGAACTCCACCACCTAATGCTGTGCAGGTTAATGTCATCGAAACACTTAGTTATATCATGGTTTTTTTATCACCAGTTCATCATTTCTTGATTAATGGGCAAAATGTGGTTTCAATATCGGTTCTTGACTTCAATTAAAATACTCAGATCCTTCACACATAGATCCCAGTTTCACTTGTATTCTTTATCAATTCTCATTTGTCCTTTATTAAATATTATTTCAATTCGTACTGATCAGTTTTGTATGCGCTCATATGGTAATACATAAAGCTAGATTTACTTGCCTTCATTTAATTATTTCGAATTCCTTTTTAAAACTCTCTTATAACAAGTTCTTCTTCGGAATACTTAGTTTAGCTGAAATGTTTCGACATTTCCATGATATATCACATACTGCTAATCCTTAATTATTTATTTGATTTTTATCTACGCCACACATAATCTAAATATTAGGGATCTAGGACTTAAAATAATTTAGCTTTTGCTCTTGTGCAATTCATTCATTGTTTATTATATATAGCAATCAATGATAATTCCCTTTCCTATATACATAACTCTTTCTCTGCTTTTCTTTCATAACTTTCTCTCTGGTGGGATGAAAATTCCCATATTCGAATATTTTCCTAGGCTAATTTTAGGAACTTCCAGTTTCAAATTCAATGATCTAATCTAATTATTGCTTTAACATCTCCTGCTTTATGCCAAATAAAATCCTGATTTTCTCGTATATGTATGTTGTCAAAAATGATTACAGAATCCAACGTATTTAACCAAACTATCTCCACGATAGATCATACTACCTCTGATCAGTGTACGTCGAGTTTCCAAACGCAATCAGAAGTGGCTTGCTCTATATTTTCCCCCGAGAGATGGATACAGCTCTTTTCGGTTCACCTTTTCTCTCGTCGATTTAACCACGTACGCCCAGTGCATAATGTAATTGGGCATGATGCGAGCTATCTTTTACAAGGATTGTGCATGTCAAATATTGAAGGGATCCAGTAGCATAGGCAGCTCCAGTTGTTAAGGCCCTCACTAGAGTTGTAGTCCAGTGAAGATGGTTTACGTGAGTAAATACGCTCTTTTAAGGTTATCAGGATGAACGACGATCTCGAAATCTGAACCGCCACATAGATTATGCTTCCGAATTATAATACGGTGATGCGTAACTCTATATTGCACTAATTGAATTGTAGAACACAAGTGCTCTCAGTACTGTTAACTACTGTTCTCAGAGACTCGGCTCTAGTCTAATACCTTAGCGGATACTAGCTCCCTATATAGGCAGTGACATTGAGAGATTTGTTAATTACCGTATCCTATGTGTGCGTCTAGTTGACATGATTTTTTCTAAGGATATATATAACAAAATATAAACATATGTATATCTAAGTTACCTATAGAAGGTGATATTAAGAACTCTTTGGGTTTGCAATTTTGAACAATAAATAAACAAGCATATTTCTGAAAATATACATAGTAATATATATATATATATATAAGATATATATATATATATATATAGTATATTATATATATATATATATACTATACTATAATATATTATATATAATATATATATATATATATAATTATATATATATTATATATAGCTGCATATATTATATATTATATTATATATTCGAAAATTATATTGATGAAGGGATCCTACCTATGTTATTATGCAACTTTTTTGTACACCTAACTGTTTTACCTAGGAATTAATATATATATATATATATTTATACCACTTCAAAATTGAGACTATATATATATACTATACTAATATAGTAAGTATCATTAAATATTATTTCAAATATAAGCATATTATATTATAAGTAAGGTTTACCTATATAACCTAGTAATACTGAGTGTGATTATAATACCCGCGCCCCGTATAACTAGTGACTCTCGACAGTATTATCTTCTAGATGTAAATATACCAGATACGTTTAAAATTTTAATAAATACGTCGCAAAAATAGTATCTCTTTACGGCGCTCTAGCATCTCTGAAAGAACAGCTGACGAGCACACTATTATCCCACTTCATTCGTGATGCCCAGAATCAATGTGACGTTACGCCCGACCTCGGGGCTGATATCCTCCTCACATGCTACAGTTGTGGATACACCCTGTTAGAGAGTGCGTCTCCGCTTCCCCCTTAAAGTGGGTTTTTCTACGCTCAGGTGGTACAAATAGTTTGCTTTACGATAGCTCTTTGGTTAATGTAAAACCGAGTATTAACGAATTCTCACAGTACTTGAATTAATTCATATGTAGTAAAATTGCACCAGTACAACAGAATGTGGATTCCATTCATAATTATATGGTAGAGAAATATGCCTTTCAAATTGTGTATCAACATGTTTTAATTGTTAAGAAAGTCAATCAGTTTATTTTTGAGATTGTACCCATTTTGTAAGAAGGAAAAATATTTTTCTGGAAAAGTAAACCAGAAAACTAAACTGATAATGGTAGAAAAGTAAAGTATATAAACGATAGTGTGATGCATTGTTATATATAAAATTTCCAACAGACATCTGCTGTTAAAGTTAATAATGCAAGTAAATTGCAAATGTAAATAAAAATATGACTCCGATTGCAAATTTTGCAGCAAGGAATTCTGATGCATTTTCATATAGTGAAACTGACATAAGCATCAGTAATTTATATGTAGAAAAAGATGAAATAGTATTGTTAATAGCAGAAATGAACAGCTTCTGATTCAGAAGAAAAATAAAATAAAGACCATTAAAA
>JABUQX010114426.1:0-30454 GCA_015478945.1 Trachelipus rathkii | reverse complement strand
TGAAAGTTATGCGAAGAGATAATAAAAAATATTTCCCTAATTTTTGAAATATTTTTTAAATATAATTGGTTTAAGTATTTATTTTATTTAAATAATTAGTTGTATCTTTATTTTTATTATATATAATATAAAAATAACCATAATTCTTATAAATTATTTTATTTATATATAAAAAGAATTATAAATTTCTCTTCTACATAATTTATTGTTCTAATCACAATTATTTCACTTTAAAGAAATGTTTAAACATGATTTTATATACCCTAAATAATATATAAATATATATTAAATATAGATAATACTAAATAAATATAAATTATAAGATACTATATATATAATTATATATAATAAAAAAAATATATAATATTGTATATATTATATTATATAAAATATATAATAATAATATATATAAATATACTACAATACTAACATGTAGATTTATAAAGATCAACAGATATATTATAAATTTCATAAATGATTTAAATTAATAGTACTATTATTATTATTATAAGTTACCTAATATAATAAAAATCAAAACATATATATATAATATAATTTATTATATATAACCAAATAGTATAGCTCCATCGCCTAATCATTAATAAAAAGATTATCCAATATAGTAATAAATATAAAATATATAATAATAAGTATAAAATATAGGTATCTATTTATATATAACGATAATCAAAATATAGGTAAAGACAATTAATAACTATAATAGAATACACACCTCACTAACCTATGCCTTCGACCAATATAGAATAATAATATTAACTATAACTACATATATTATAGAATGCCAACTCTTTCTAACATACTAGTATTACCCCAAAAACTAAAAAATCAGAAAAAGACTCAAACTAAATTAACTCAAGGTAAACAGCAGATAATAAATTACTACAACACTCCTATATATTTATATATATTAATTAATAATATAAATATTAATTATGGATAATCATACAAGTGTACATTAATATATAAACATAAATAATATAATAAACCTATATATATAAGACAGCATTTTATATAAAAAATATCCAAAAATAAAAAATATACTTTATTAATATATAAAATTAAAAGTAAATAATTATAAAAAACAAAAAATACACAAATTTACATAATATGAAATACAAATATATAATAAATAAACCTTAATTCTTTCAACACTGAACCAAACTGGAGGGTTATTGTGCGCAACCATGCACGGGAAAACAAAAGAAAGTAAGTAGAAAGAAACTTGACACAAAGTCGAAAAGTTTTAAAGTCCACACATTTACAGATATAACTGCCTTTGAAATACTATTAGTTGCAGAGCGATCGTCGCAGTCAGAAAAATATCGCAACTAGCAAGAGCTTCACTTAGGACAATATCTAAGCGAATTTTAAGCTCCACTATGAACATTTATTCGTATTGCAGCGTGGGGTTTATCCCTTGGATCAGGGAATGGGACACCACAGCCTATAACCCCTCACAAACCAAATCCTTGGCCTATTACATCTATCATACTATTGATGTATCACAGTAAAGTAGCTGGCACTGTTTTCAGGACATAAGGTACCACATGGCTGATGACCTTTTTCATGACCATTTTTTCTGACACTAATAGATAAGTCGAACCTTTTTGGGCTTGGACCTTTATTTGGGCAAGCCGCAATTTATTTTAAAACCTTAACTTTATTTGCGGACTTATACTATTGACCTTTTTTGTGAAACCTAAACGGAATTTTTTGAGAACCGGATTATATGGATGAGAAACTTAATACCGGAAATTTTTCTTGAGAACCCGGGACTTTTTTGAGACCCGAGTATTTTATTTGAAGATAACGACCAAATTCTTTTGATTGAACGGCCAAATTTTTTGAGATAACCCACATATATTCTGTTGAGAATCTCCCACCGCAGAAGTTCTAAATTTTCTGGGCATACACAAACTAATACTAATTTGTGGAGGAACAAACCTAATTTTTTGCAATCCGGCTAAATTGTATTTCGACGGACACCCGAGAGTAACGCATTAATTTTCGCCAAAAACTCTTCTCTTCCGTAACAGCAAGAGGTCTCGCGCAAAAACCGGGATTGCGTCAGAAACCGTTGGTGAACTCTATATGTCCCATGACCGACATATTATGTCTTATGTATCGTTACATCACATCGTATTATAGGAAGTCATCATTCCATGAGTGATGCTAAGTTATATTGACTCACATCCAGGCGCTATCCTTTCAAATTCATAGTACCTAGCTCTTATCAATATGGGACTAAAATAGACCCCTCTATTCTTATTGGTAATGTACCTTAACTCTTGTTTGACATGATGTATTTAATATCTGAGATACTTACGACCCTGCATAAAATACACAATAGGAGATCAATTTCTGACCAACAACGAATAACTTAGAATGGCTTTGTGATTTAGAATTACAACGCCAAATCACCGTAAGAAGGTAAGCTAGTGGAAATGTTCCTTTTAGTGTATCTTAACTATTGAATTATTTACTAATGAGTGCCAGGTTAGAAGTGCCAGCGAGTGCTAAAGATGAAGTTGCAATAGATGCCAATTAGAGTGCAAGGTGAGTGCCGATATTATGAGTGTCAAGGTGTAGTGCAACATGTAGGTGCCCAAGTAGAGTAGACTAACATAAGACAATTACGTGCTAAACTAAGAGTGCCACTTTTTTACAAGTACCATATTTTCTGCCTCATGCCTTGAGCCTTAAGAATAAGGCCCTATTAAATGAGGTTTGTCTAGCCCTAGGTTTAATAAGGTATTTAGCAAGGAATTCGAAATTGGATGTATATTAACAAGTTCTTATGGTAATGTACGCTTCCTAACTTAATAATAGATATTTCACGTCTTTTTCTAAAGCTATTATAGCACAACTATATAAACACTTAACGACACTACTTATAATATCCACATTCACTATTAGACACTTATTAGCCACACTATGAATAACTATACTATTAAACCATAATGTTAACACATTACACTTCACTACCCACACACAGATACCTTACATCATAAACACTCACACAACTCTGATACTTTTGAATAGCTCAATACTTTGATGTCCACGTTCACTTTTAAGCATTAGCCGTCAAACTTTGATGCCCTACAGCATAATGAACCTTCAAGCATAATAGTAATGCATAATTCAACTTCTGAGGGTTCGAATCTTTGCTTTGAAGTGACTCATCTTCCGTATGACGTCATCTTTGAACTCACGGCATCGGTATACTCTCGACTGAAATTCATCGCTTGATAAAAACACTACTAAAACATTTGAATGGATCGTCATCTGATTACGGTCCACATGCACAATACAAGAAAGCACGATAGTTACATTATCATAATCAGATCTTTCCTCGTAGTTCTATCAATTTGGTACATACATCAGTGGCGGCCAGCCATAGGCGGCCTCAATTCATCAGTTCGTCAAAACATTGACAACGAACGCAGCGCTCTGCCGGCAGGCCGCCACGACGGTTCACAACCCGCCACGACGTCCCTAGCCCGCCGCGTCCCGCCCAGAGAGTGCGCGTCTACCGCAAGGCGCTTTATATTATTGTTGTTTCACGCCATGCACTGCGTTTGCGCCCGCAGCGCAATAGACGTTGGTACTGCGTTCCCGTGCCGCCGAGAGGACAGACCGCTCTATGCAGGGTTCGGACAATAGTACAAGCTCTATCTCGTCCGGGATTGAGAAGAAATAGCTCTATTAACTTAATTAATACACAACAGTCATTACATTTTACGTTTATCACTAAGACCTTAAAAACATCATATCAATCAGGAATAATTTCTTTTCAATATTTATATTCTAACATTACATATTTCATATTTGTTTTATTTCATACTTTAAGGATATTTCATCTTTTTTATAATAAAAATTTCTCAGCGAGTAACACCTAAATGATGTTGTAAAACTCCATTACAAATATAGACATCGGAGCCAATTTACAAAATTCTCTTAACTAAATCAGTTGCCAATTTAAGTAACTACTTTAATTTATAAATGTTTAAGAGTTGAAGCGAGATCCGATGCGATACATTGATTTCTTTATGAGAATCTCCCTCGGCGTTGATATTTCCATAAATATATATTCATAAACATTACATACATTTTAGTAAAAATATATAATTTATCACTATAATAATTGAATTAGAAAATATTATTCAAATTATAAAACAATAATAATCACAATATAATACAATACAATATATAAAAAAAAAAGCAAATAAAAACAAGCTAAATAATAATAGATAAGACTTGATGAACTAAAACACAACACAGAAAGGGATGGTATATAAAGATAATATGTCTAATAATTTGAATATATATAAACACCTGACTATTACATATGCTATTAACTCATAGATTAACTAGCGACACCTAACGGACCAATTTCTTTAATAAATCACAATAAACCCCTATGCAACTAGCTTTAAAAATTTCTTTGGCGTTTTTTATTTGTTAACATTGCTTTCCTATAAAGCGAAAAAATGTAGGAACATCGGTTCCAAATTAAATGAAGGATGATAAACCCTAGCAACATAGGTGGCATTAAGTACATGCCTTATGTGTAGTTTTACTACTGCTTTACTGCTTTATACTACTTTACTGCTTTACTATGCTTCTTTACAAACTCATATGTTTTTACTGCTTTAAAAACTCATATATTTATTATTAACCATACATACTTTTAAAAGGCAGTTATAAATTACAGTAAATCAATAGAGGTGTGACCTATAAATACACCAAGGGGGGATTTAGTAAATGCTGTTATGTTTATACTGGTTTTTCATACTGTCTTTAGGACTTTCTGCTTTAAACTAGCTTTAACTTCTGACTCTACTGGCTTAACTATTTTTCTGCCTTTTAATCTGATTTGTAAAACTTTCTGTACATAAAATTGATACCAATAGAATTTATTTAAAACAGTGAGTTTTTTTACATATGCTGTTTTAACAACTATACTTATTTATTTTATATTTTTATTATAAATTATTATAAAATGTATATTAATGATATAATTTTATTATATATATTATTATATTAAGATTATTTTAATTAAATTTATATAATTTTTATTAAATTTTTATATTTTATATTATTATTTTATTATTAATAAAGAAACTTAAGTAGTTTTTACATTCATGCTTATGATTTTTTTATTATAGTATTTTATTGCCTTTTATTTATTTTAAGTGATTATATTTTATTTATTTTAGAGGCTTATAGGTTATGGGTTTTAATTATTTTCATTTTTATGTTTTTATTATTTATTATTATTTTATCTTATTAATTATAATTATTAACTAAATTAACTAGTTATTTATTTCATGCATATTGTTATTATTAAATTATTAGAACACATATATCACTTATGACGAGCTTATACGTATAACATTCAGCCATATGAACACTTCAATACACCATTTCACTATGCCACATGTGTACAATTATTTACCCATAGAGCACTTACATTTACACTTATACATACACGTACCTGCACAACAACAAACACACACACATCACATATTATAACAGCACACACACACACACACCTTACAACTTTTATAATACTAGAAATTCCCTGTCACTATAAACACTATTCACTTCTACAATTCATATGGACGGAGCGGAACGGTGACATTTAGATTGATCACAATAAGACACACATGTACTGGTTTAACACACTCTGAATCCCAAAAACACATGCATCACTAACATCAGGCAACACACAAACACAGCACACCACTACTACGAACTCTAAAAAAAGCTTGTTTAATCTGTAGTAAAGAATATAAATAAGAATATAAAGAATATTACACTCCCACACACAGATTTACTTACACACTGACTATTTACTTACACTCACACACAGTTTTACTTACACACGCAGATTATGTTTTAATTAAACAGAACGTATAACATTTTTGTTAAAATAACATTTTGTATATATATTTTTTATTAAACACGTACATTTATATTCTACTCATTCAAATATAACTTAAACTAAATTATTTCAAAGTTATTAAAACTTCACTAATAATAAGAATATCAATTAATTATAATCATTTGACAAAGAAATTATTATTTAAAGCTGTTAATCTTTTTGTTTATAAATTTATTATAACTTTAAATGTTTTAAAATAACTTTTACTTAAAATAATTTTATGAAAAATTTATATATATAAATAACAATATATTTATAGTAAACATTTATACTGCAATAAAAATTCTAGATTAAGATGGGGGAGCAATCCTACGCATTCCTTCCAAATAATGTTGCTCGGTACAGTGGGGGGTGATGTGGATTCCTGGAAGTCCTATGTCTGGGGGGTTATGGGTGTTTCTAGTTGATCTTTACTGCTAACTATGAGACTTGTATGTTATAAAAGGATCGCTGTTTTAAATGTTCTTATATATTAAATTACCGGTAGACCATAGTCATTTCAATATAACATATTATATTTATAAAATGACTCTGCCTCGATGTACACCTTGTGAAAACCCAATTAATTACCAAAGATATTTTTATAAGTACACACTTGGATACGGGATTTGGTGTCGTTGTGTATGTGATTACTTTATTGATGTAATTATTGTATATAATGGTGAGATGTATATCATTAGTGGTGCATCCAGATATTATCTGTTAAGTTTTAATTAATGTCAGATTGATTCCACTTCGTACCGAGCTACGAGTTGACCAATTAAGCCGACCTTCACGAGAAACACACAACAAGGACACGCACTCTGTGACATGAGTCAGGTATCGAGATCTGACGTCCTCTTCTGTGATGAATAGTGCTGCTACCGGCAATAACTGCATATTCTTGTGATCAATCCGAGGCGCGATCTTAGATCTCTATAGATTCTCCAGGTAATCAATAGTAATGATGGTATAAAGACATAGACTTATCATCATGTAAAATCGTGCGTGACAAATTAATACTACGCTTACGGAGAGTAAGATACCTAATTTAGTCTTTAAATTTAGTGTGATAAGCCGTTTTTTGTATCCCAGACTGATTTAAAGCTACATACCGAGGTCAAAAGGATAAAATCACAGTATAGAACAAGAATCGGAATCATAGTTATTATTATTTTTATAAAATATAGTTTTGCAAACTGAGAATTAACATGTGTGAAATACGGTATGAAGATCCACTTATAATCAGGTAAGAATGGAAATGTTTACCCTATCTCTTGTGAGGGTTCAGGAGTATAATCCTTATACTCTAATAATAATGACTCTCGTTAAATAGTGATTGGTACGAAGATTGTATTTAATCTATAAGCTTTTTTTGAGTATTTACTAGATATGTATAAAATTAAAATGTTTTTTTCATATCCTGAACCTTAATAATGTGATTGGATTGAAAAATTGATATAATTAGGAGGATGCGTGTTATTAGATCCAAATATCATTATTTAAAATCCATACTCGACGTTTGCTCTTAAGCGGTGCAGCAAGTTTCACTTGGTTTGTACATAAATAAGTTGTTCTTAATATTGTTCACACTAAGTGTATATTTACAATTTGGAAACCACTTAACATGATTATAATAAACGATCGAAAGATACAGACATATATCCAGTGGGTATAAATTATCAAAGATCTCACAAGGAAGAATTTTAAGGGTTTCATTGCTTATATAGTTAAAAGAAAACCCACGATGGAATTTGAAATTTTACTCAAGTATGTCATTACCTCTAAATATCACCACTAGTTTATACTAAATATACATATTGACCAAGCGTATTTTTCGATGAGTCACAGATGAAATACTACTGTAATTTGTATAAATAGATGAACTGAATCACAAGTAATTATTTCATAATATTAACATGAATATTCATATTAACACCCATACGCACCACACACCGTTAAACAGATATTATCTATATATTATAGCCTGTGAGAAGAAACCAGTACGATAAGCAACTTACCTCTATTCATTTTAATAACACACAATTACTTTAATTAAATGTAAGTTACTTAAACAAGATTGGAAGCATCAGCTTCCTACCTTGCCTTTCATTTGCATAACAGTTATCAACTTTGGATTTGCTCACAAAGGCGCAGATTACCGGTATTCTGCTTCTGTTATAAATTTTTCATCACAACAGCTGAAGAAGTAACATATTAGTGTATCTAATAATTCGTAACCTAATTATTAATATCACATACATTATGTATAATAATTATTACCAAGAATACATTTAACCGATCAATTTAAGAAACCTGAATCGATTGAAATAGTACCTTTAAATATCAGTAGGTTATCATCGACGACGCTTCCTAAGTTCTGATAGACGTATAGTAATATCCATATATATCTACCTTAGAAAACAATGGCAAAAGTATTTACTGCAGGTGACATACCAGAGTGTAAATAATACTATGTTAATATCTGAGACGGGAATTTTTTTCAACGTAGTGTAAATCTGAAGGTATTAGTAGCAGAGACAGATAAACGAAAACGTATAGGTCATCGATAATGATATATTATAAATGATTGTAAATATTTTGCAAAGATTTAGAGGGATTTTAATATAAAAAATCAATAAACTGAGGTTGTAATAATGTAATGTGGAGGGTAAATGTGTATTCATCGGCTATAATTTACAATATTACATTTGTGCCTAGTAATTGATGTTGGTGGGTGTACAACGTTATTAGTTGCAACCCTAATACTAACATAATATACTAACATCAAATTGTTCTACATCGTATCACTCTGTCTCCTTTCTTTCACTTCTACTACTTGTATATATATTTATAATGTTATCACTTTCTATTATAATAGTATATATACTATATTTAATTATATATATAATATTATATATATATATATATATTTAATAATTATATTTAATCTATATATAAATATATAGTATATAAGTATATAATTTATATATAATAATTATATATTAATATATATTATATATTATAATATATTTATATATATATAATATTAATATAAATTATTATTTAATAATTATATATATAACATTTATAGATTAATTATTCTTAGATACGGCCACTAGTTTTTTTCAACTTATGAAATGCATTCAAATGGAGAAAGTAATAATGTTTGAAAATTACATTCACTATATTCACTATATTAAATATTTGGGTTCCGAACTGGGGCAACAAGTGATTTTTTTTTATTATCATTTAGCAACTTATTATTACTCGGCATAGGGAACAAATTAAAATATAAAACTAAATTAATTAGAAAAATTAAGATTTTAAATTATAAATATAACTATAAAATATGATATCGGATATATATAGACGAGCCCGTATTACGTGATTAACATCTAGCGAGACGCTAGTATCAGTGTTAAATACCGTCTTAATTAAGGATTATAATCGCTATATTGTTACATTGAATCTCATTAAATTTTAAAATTATGTACTAAAAATTTTTTTAACTAACCTTAATTAAATATTATATAATCTACTTATTTAATACCTCTCTAAATATAAATTAGAAGTTAAATGCATTTACTGTTAAGAGTTTAAATAAATTTTTACATCGAACCCGGGTCCATTTGTTGGTCACCGATGTAAATGAGACTCGAAAATAAAACATTAGGATATTTTTACAAGCGATATACTCGAGTAAATAATCAAAAAACAAACAGCGCTGAGAGATATTATTACATTTAATAGACAAATATTTCATCACATACTTAGAGATCACCAATTATGAGGAATAATCGCGTACCAAGCATTACTCCTCAAGCACCTTAATCTTTGACAGGGACTAAGGATATATTCACATTTTCACAGCTATCAACTATTACCTAGATAATATAAAAGGAATCTTGACCGATCCCGCATGTTTTCCAGTTTTAAAAACTCATAATATTAATCATAAATACGGAGCAGATATCGAATTCCGTTGCGGATTCTGTGTCCTAGTAACTGGAGGTTGGTAAGCCTTCTGTGTAGGCCTGGTATTTCACTGTGTTACAGGTCTCTAACACTCAGCGCTGAGATTAATATTCCAAAAGAGGCCATAAAATCGCAAACAAAATTTAGAACCTATAAAATAATTAGGACCTAATCTGTAATTTTGTATATTGCAGCTTTCTTCCACACTATACAAATCATGAGATAACAGGATACGAGTAATTGAGAAAATATACATTTAGAGCTCATGGAATTTTGACGCGTCTAAGGGGAATCAGCCCCGAGAGTAATAAACTAAAGAGGAGGGAGTGATATTACCTACAGCACATATATAGTTTACAGAAGATGAGAGGTTTTCTAGTTCTCGTGGATGTGTGAGGGAGTGCGGGATTGTCATGGTCGGTTTTCTCAAGTGTGTGGCAACTACGACAGAGCACATTAGTCATGGTCAACACATCACACACTAACATACAAATAATAATAATACATACACAACACACAATACATACATACATCACAACACAAATCACAAATCATACAACTCATAAATATATTAAGAGACTCAAAGAGTGACTCGAAAATATATAAAATCACGAATTATTTAAGACAACTTTGTGAAGGTGAGGTATTTAGTTAACATTCGATACGAATTAATAATTTTAATTAATTAATGTACTAGTTGAGGCACATAATTGTTATACTTAATTCAAAGTAAGAACTTAAAAAGAATCCTGATAAAGGTAGATAAACAATCAGATATGGGAGAGTAGTTGATTAGTATAGCAGCTGACAAGTCAACTCACGAACATAAAGTCGGATGCAATAGCCTTATATCTGGTGTAGAGGGATAGATATGGCGAGTTCAGTAGGCTCATTACTGATAGATTTATTCGCTTTAAGGTCAGGCGTAATATAATAATATGTTTTTAATATAATTTCATTAATATATTAGTTAAAGTTTATGTTTTAAAAATAGATAGTTATAAAATTTATCACTCTAACACGAAATCTGCGGAGAAAACCAATTTTAAAGTTAATAATAATTTTTTGTTACAAGCCAAACTCCACTCGAGAAGAAAGCATCAGAAATACAATTTATTTAACGATCAAGTTGGTGTTAAAAAAGAAATATGAAATAATTTTATGTTTTATTGTGTTAAAGAGATTGCAGATAACTCATAACATGGTCAAAAAGTTGTTTAAATATACATAAGAATCGGGTGCTTTAAATATTATGATTGGATTTACTACGTCTCACCTGTGTGAAAAGTGTGCGCTGTACATAAGGAGTAACATGTCTTGCGGTGCTCCGTATAGATTGATTGTGAGTGTTCCTGTAAAGTACCTCGCCGGTCGTCCGATAATTGTAAGCTAAAATCATGTGTGTCGGGAGTCCGTGCTGGTGTTTGTTGTCGAATAAGTGGATAAAGAGCTGTGCTTATGCTGTCGTGGTTCGATCATGAATCCAATTGTGATTAAATGTTAAGTGATTACTATGGACTAAATGTAAGTGATCGTTAGAATGATGTGTATATGAAGGTTTTCTGATAAGTGAATGTGGGTGTATAAAGTGTATAAGTGTGTCGTCGTGTGTGTATGTAGGTTGTGATTTAGTGTGTGTGTGTTGATCGTGATCATTAGCAGTTGTGTATCTATTTAAGGTATATTTATAAATTGATTAAGTGTCTAATGGTGTAATTGAATTGTAATTAGTTATGGGATAAGTGAATGTGGTGTATCAGTGTCAATTAGTGAATGTTATGTAATATATAAAGTAAGTGACTATAGGTAGAAATGTGTGTATCCTAATTTTATAAATAATAACAAATAGGTCATACAAAGAAATAATTAACACTAAGTATAATAATAAAAATAAAATAATAAAAATAATACAAATAATTAAAAATAATCAATATTATAAAAATTAATAAATAATAATAAAAATAAATAAAATAATAATAAAATAAATAAAAGTTTATTAAAACAATAATATAAAAACAGGCATGGATAATCTTTATTCTTTACTAACAAAAGTATATATATAATAATAATAATAATAAAATAATTAAAAAAATTATAAAATAAAGTTAAATAAAAATTAAAATAATGAATAAAAATATAAAAAAATAATAATAAAAATAACATAGAACAATTAAATTAATCTGAAAAAATAAATAAAAATGTATTAAAAACAAAAATATATAAAATAACACTAATAATGTTAAATTAAAAAATAAGTAGTGAGTTAAAGATCAAGTAAAGCAGAAATGTTGAAAAAGCATTAGAAGCAGAAAGTAACAGCAAGTATAAAGCAGAAAGTTAAAGCAGATAAGCAGAAAGTTAAAGCAGTAACACAGTAAAACAATAAAGCATTAATAAATCCCCTCATTAGTGTTTAGGCATCAACACTCATCTATTGATTTAACACTATAAGTAATTTATTATAAATAGTACTATTTGATTATGTAAATTTTAAAAAATGATAGTACTTGAAGTTATGAAAAAGCAGTAAAACATGAATGGTTAATAAGCAGTAAGAAACCAAACAATATATAGTTATATATATAAGCAGTAAAGAATTGTAAAACCAAAAGCATACATAGAGCACCTATGTTGGCTAGGTCAACACACTATCTATTGAATCGTATTGATCATGATTTATATACTTTGATAGCTTATTTTAAATGAGTATATGTATTAAATTATTAATCAATATTTAAATATGAGCTTTATAAATAAGCAAATTAAAACAATATATGAGGTATATATTTTATATATGAAAGAACAAAGTAAATTTAACATGAGATTATAAGGCAGGTATACTAAAATAACATGAGTTATTATTAAGAAGCAGTAAAGCAGGGATAAAAACAAAAGTAGGCATACTATAACCGCCTTGGTGTTTAAGGTATAGGATCTAAACCTCTAATATAGAATATTTTTGAACATGAGGATTTTTGGCTTTAAGGTTGTAATGTTTAATGTTTTTAATATAAAATTATCGTATAGAAGTATGTAATGGATATTAAATTAGTGGATTAGTAGAAAAACAGCACAAATGATTATGACGTTCCTGTTACAGCAGTCTCCGTAGTGTATGACGCTTAAGTTTTCTTCTCTTCTTACAATCACCACATCTTTTCATTTATAGAAAATTCTTCGAACATTTCTACCGAATAAACGGGTATTAGGTGAACATAAGAATAATGTTAATACATTAATGTGTTAAAACTCGTTTAAGGCTTAGTTCAGGTCGTGAATTAAGAATGAAATGAATTAAACAAGTATATTTAAGAGAGTTCAGGAATAAATAGTATATATTAATAAAAAACTGATATAAATAAGTAATTGAAATTAAAAATAATAAATAATAATGAATAATTAAATAAACATAAGGAAATAATATAACACATAACATACTATTTTTAAAAAGAAATTGATTATAGAAAAATTGTTATAATAAGTATGAAAATAAAAATAATTAATTAATTGATATTGACTTATAGTTTAAGTAAATTAAATATAATTAATAATAATAATAATAACAAAATAAAAAATATTATAATAATGATAATTACATAAATATCCACTAGACAAGAATAAATTTGAGCGACTACAATTGAGACAAGGTGAACCGACAACACGTCTTTCGGGGCGGAGCACGGAGAGACAGACGGATCAACCTGAAGATAGGAACTTTCGGACCATAGCGGAGAGGGAGCGATCGACGCACGAGCAAAGCAGTGACCCGGCGTGGAGAAGCGAAAATATTGCTCGCCCTTGGCAGTTTCAGCTGCCAGGGAATAACGCGCGCTCTTCTCTCCTCCGGTCGGAACTGCGCGGGCGGACCGCCGTTGCCGATCGACGGGGACGCGGCTGGGCGGGGCTCGCGTTGTCTTTGCGCGCGAGGGCGCAATGCGGCGCCTGTTAATGTCCTCCAATTATGAACTAAAGGGTCAAGATCACTTACTTACTTAATCGCTTTATTCTCTGTTTTCGTAGTGATGTGCCGTTCATTGCATTGTCATGATTGTTCCAATCAAAGGTGATTTTCTCAAACGTTATGCATTTTTGAACTTTGTTCAGTTCAATATTATAACAGGTAATACGATAAGATATTCTACTGTTCACTTTTACTCTATCTAGATACATCAAACAATTACATGAATGAACCTTCAGAGGGCAGGTCTGGAGGACATCAACAGCGTAAGATGAACAAAATTTAAAATAAAAAAAGCCTATATTCTCTGGCACAGGATGTCAAAAAATTTAGTTGGCTGAGCTACCGGTAATGTAGGACTGGTACCGGTAATGTAGGACAGGTATCAGTAATGTGGAAATTTATATTTAGTAATTAAAGAAATTGCACTAATGACCTTGAAAAGACAGGCAAATAAATTTCGAGTGCCGATAGTGACGATACGAGGTAGATGTCCGAAAGTGAGTAATATGCAGAATGTGTTGGAGGAGTGTGGTGTCAAGTAGCTATATTGGTTTAAGAGGTAATTGCTTTGGTGATTATGATAGAGTGTTTTAGATCAACGGGGATCCAAATCATAAGACGACAGTCTACAACAAAGGGTTTGAAGAGGGAGGTGCAAGATTAGATAGTGGGATCTGATAATGGTTCAACTTTTGCAAATTAGTGGTGAGTAGTGTGAATGGATCTTGGGGAGTATGGTGAATTGAAATTTAACGTTGAGGAGTATGTTTAGAGACAGACTACACTACAATGGATGAACAGGGAGAAGGTGAAAGACACGAATCGGCATAAAGAAGATAACGGTGAAGCGCACACTTCGTCGATATCAGTATGAAGATCACTAAGAGGCCGAAGACCCCACGATCCCAAAGAGCAGTAGCTAGATGAATCCGTATCTAAATGCCTAGTAGGCAAAGAAGAGAGACCGTATGGAGGAGAACTCAAGGGAGCACTTGCAACGATGATTCAAAAGGGCCTTTCGAGTATGAGTCAATTCGTCACTAGGCCATTTTGCTCGGAAGAAAAAACTATCTTGGTGTTAAACTGATGAAACAGGCTGGAAACAAAGGTGGCACTTGTCACCTTAACTTGCACACTTATGCTCTGCCTGAGAATGTAGGAAGCTTACCTTTACACTTTGGCCACTTTGACATGTGGCAACGATTTAAATCCAATGGTGATACTAATCACTAGTACTTTTAACCATTTTATAGAGGGTGGAAGTTCCCAGTTAGTCAAAGGAGGATAAAGGCTGACCACCACAGACATTGTTTGTATGAGTTATTTCTTTTTGTACAAGGAATAACTCTATAATTAAAACAAGCATTTCACAGTCGAATTAGTCACTCTTTAAATTTCTCACACCGGATATAGCGCTCTAACTAATTTATTTTTTAGAAAGAGAAAGTGCAATTTCGCGCTCATAGAAGGCATTATTGGTATTGGCACATCAGTACTTGACACCATTTACGACACCTGAGACGACGATGTCTAGTGAGAATAGCTATGTTTACTAACGATAATGTTAAGAGCGTAGAGAGACAATAAACTGAAGGAACATATTACCACTTAGCGTGAATATGATATGATACGGGAAAGCGATTGAGTTTCGACAGTCCACATAGAATAGCATCAAGGAGATAAGTTTACATACAGGTAAGTCTTCCGTGTCGGCGTCCCACATATCAGACTCGTTCACCCATCAAGAATGTGTTTATTCAAAATGCAAATTAAGTGATATCAAAGGGCCGTATAGAGCTCATTTCATAGCTCAACAGAAAAGAATTGGACACAAGTTTGAGAAACAATCTATATAACAGTGCTTAGTCGAGTAAAGTAGAAGAAAGCAGATGAAAATTAACAGAACCTCAAAAAATTTTGCTTTTCTCTGCGAAAAACGTTTTAGATGGATCTGGGAGGAATAATGCACCTGTCACAATATGGGTAAGTAACATCCGGGTTCATTTTTTAAGTGTGGAAAATAAAACCAAAAGTAGTCAGACTCGTCACGGTGTTTGTAGCGATGTGTGTATAGAGGTGTAGAAATCGTAGAGCTGCTTTATGTCATGATGAGAAGACGCTCACTGGGAAAAGCGAGACGAAATAAAAGCTCTCATTAGGAAGTAAGTTCGTGTCGATAAACACCACCCGGAAGCGTATTCCGCGATAACTATCACGGGAGATTTAATGTGTGCATGGTGATACTACACTCATTTTCTAGAACGATTGAGATCTTACAGGTTGTTAAGACCTCTCTGATAGGTCCATATAGATGTAGGTGCTGTGTTATCAGTGAATCTTGGCTCATAAGCAGTCTGCTCGTCCACTTAATAGTATTTCATTCAAAACCACTCAACTTCGTACACAGCTATAATGTGATATGTATAGCAAATGTGGTGTGTTCTACCATCAAGCACGTCGTTCAAGTTTATTGACGTAAGACTAATTGTATCTCGACTTATCATTCCATCGGGGCATAGCATTACTCTGCTCTCTCGGTGGTGTTTGAGAAAGTGAGGTTAGGGATATACGATTTTTATCATGTGTACAAGGTTTGGGATCAATTGGATGTTTAGGCCAAGATTTGATTATACAATATATAGGTTCTTTGTGTGCGTGTACCTAAACAAATTGGACTCGGGTTTTGATTTGAACTCACTCTATTTTTGTGAGGGTATACCCAACCATTAAGGGCTATTTTGCGAGATATAAATGAGTCGTTTACGATCTCAATATTACTATAGTCTCACAAGTATAGCATATTATACCCAAGTTTAGTGGTATATAACTAATTAATGGTAGTTATGATTATTATCAAATTATTATTATTAATAGTAGTCATCCTATTATTATATTAATTAGAGGTAGTACTTATAACTAAAAATGTAGAACTATTCAATATTACCTCATATTATTATATTCTCTATTATTATTACACCAGAGTAATATATAGTTATATATTAGTTTTCATGATAATTATTCCATATATATATGCAAATATAAATATGAATACCTATATCATTATTATTATATTATTATTATTATATACGAGTAGTGTGTACATCAAAATTATATAGACCACATGTGCAAGAATTATATCATGACAATATGAGTGGGAGTTTTTGATTTTTATCATATATTAGACGGGCTCTTTTTTGGGGGTATAGGGGGCAAAAAATAGGAATGGCCATAAGATTCATGTGATGATATGGTCTGGGATGAACTGGGTATATGTAGTCCTAAGTATTAATGGTTACTAGGTGAACAAGGATGGATAAGGGTAACGACACGTATGCAAAAGAAGGGAGGGTGATGTCACGTGAGATACAATGACCATCCTAAACTCGGTGGTGCGGGAGTGTGAGCCGGCTATTCTATAACACTGTGTTACTAAAAAGCCAAAATACGAAGAAAACGGGGGTGACCTATTCATTATATAGTAGATAAAAATATCATATATATATTATATATATATATATATATATATATGGGGGTACAACTTATAATTATTACATACCAGGGGTCGATATATATATACAAAATTATAGAAAATGAATATAATACTCAAAAGAAGTGGGAGCATAAAGTATATACAATATAATATAATACGGTTAGATATATTATATAATATAAAATGATCTAGCAACCGTTTGGCGCAACCCTGCTTCGAAGGGTTGCCATATACTCTAAAATAGTAAAGTTTCCATAATAATAATATAGCATAATAATAAATTAGAGGTTACTAAATTTAAAAAAATAGAGTTCTCATAAAAAAAATTTAGGTAGTTACTCAAAATAAATTAAATTAAGGGTTTATCAGTACCCAAATAAAAATTTTCATAGGGTTCTCCAAAAAATAGAGAGTAGTATTCTATCGAAAAAAAAGTTATGGGTTTCTCATAGAAAATTAAAGAGTTATATTTACTCTAATAAAAAATTAGGGTTTAGTTACGTCACCTAGTTATATATTAATATAGTAAAAATATATACCATAACATATATTAGATAAGGGTATAACACTTAGAATTAATAAATTTTGGAACACAGCATTAGGATTAAGTATTAATTAGAGACTAGGTATTAAGGGGTTGGACATTAGGATAAAATAAAAGAGGTAAAGTTATTCCCAAAAAGGAGTCATTAAATTAGGCCTTACAAAAGGTAAAAAGTGAGATAGCCTATTAAATTACAAGATAAGGTGCTGTCAAAGGTCTTAGTTATAGTAACGAAATTCATAGCTAAATTATAAAAAAGGTCGGGGGGTCAGATAAAAATTAGTATTCATTATTTAAATTTAAGGGTAGTTCAGAGCGCAGGTACCTTGTATTAGGTTATCTCGGAAACAAGTGCCGACTAAGTAGTATAATATTACTTTTCGGGGGTATATATATATATAAACTCATGCAGACACTTTCTTGTCCGCGTTCTGCCAAACTGTCACGAATTAATTCTTTCTCGATATCAATACAGATACCGGCACTCACTTCATACTGACAGTTATATTACAATTACCATTTTTTACTGTTATATTATACATTCGGTATCTAAAACATAGTTACCGGTTATTAGCTTATATATATCACTTCCAACTCACACTACTACACTATTAAGTAGTTACAACTTACCGCGTTAATAAATACGTACATAAGATACCGATTATAATTACATTAATGCTTCATATCCTTATATTACTTATACATGATACCTAATAAATCAATTAAACATAGTTACATATACTGTTATTCAATGTTTATTCGTCATGTATATCGACCTTTCTTTTAACGACTCACTTAATAACGAATATATACAAATTTCTAATACGTTATCGATATCACTCATTATTTTCAATTACTTTTCTCAACAACCTAACACCTTAAGACGCTGAATAAACTCATAGACCCTTTAGACCATTAGTACTCTTAGACTATTATTTATATATTTAAATTTACAATTAACACTGTTAGTTTTAATTAAAAAAACTAGTCCAATACCTTTAAGTCAAGATATTAATCCCACATACGTGTCACCTCAAAAACTAGTCACCATTTATTACATGAGCATTTCAAATTGTTATAACGATTTATTAATTTTATTGCATTATAAAGATTATTAAGTTTCATTTAAACCAGATATATAAAATAATATTAAATAATAAAAGTATATTTATATGACATTAGTCCTACTGCAGTACTTATTATAATACACTTAAATATTTAATGCAATGTATTATAAATTTTATATAAAATCAAGTATTATATTAATAAAAAAGATATCCTTACAGAATTACACTTTATTAATATTAGATAAATACCTGATAGTATACTATATATATTATCGCTGAACACTTTGTTTCCACCAAAATAACCAAATAAAGAATATTATAATAAATAATCTAAATAATTAAAACAAAACTTCAAATAAATACTAAAATTTTCAATTTATAATAATATTACCCTTAAAAGTTTCCCCCTTATCATCCCTTAACCCAAATTAATATCAGGGTATATTAAATAAAATAACTGAGAAATCTACTATCTCCATTAAAACCTGTCGGTAAGAACTGAATCTAACAATTAATAACACATAGACCCTCCTATTTAATGAACTATGATTAGTACTTTAGTTATAGCCCAACATCCAAATGAAGCTACAAAAATTAATAATCAATATTAATAGGTACGACTGATACTCAATTATACATGGATAGGAATACGCTTACTATCCCTAAATATGTAACGTTATAATATGTTAATTGAGAGGGTATTTGAATTGATATAAATAATATAATTAGGTGACATTTTATTGGGAATAAAGTCAGAAAAGACTAACTGTAAAAATTTAAAGGGTAGGGTGAGATTAACGAATTCATATGTAATAAGGAAAGTAAAATATATCAGTGTAAGTGTATGCAAAGTTAGTAAGCCAATAAATAAAATCGTGATGGTAGTATCAACAATTGTGAATTTGTATTATATAAACAATGAAAGAAAAGAACTTTTCTCTCAGAATAAATCATTTAGGTGCAAGTGTCACAAGTGAATAATATGATTATGATTATATTATTAATAAAATTATGTAACTGTAATTATATAATATTATGTAATATATTAATTTCATATTTTTTAATTAATAGTATATAATATTATTATTATTTAGATAATATTAGATATATATAATTTATTAAGTATTTATTAGGAATGCTGTGAGGGAGTTCGTTGTTATGACTCACTTTGCGTATAGTAGCAGGTTGCCCTCACAAGTACTACTATCCAGGTTAGACAAGGTGCCTCATGCGCCGTAGGAGGAACGCTCTTGACAGATCTGGGGTGGAGCTCAGGTATTCACCTCGGGTGGTAGGAGATAGGGTCGTATGTCAAAAAGATCTTAATTATTTCCTAGTATGCTTTGCTAGGTCACTGAGACGGACAAGACAAGTAGACATGTATAGTGTTGGATTTAGCTAGTTAGCGCTCATTTTCACAAGGTAACCCTATTAAACGTATGAGGAGTGCAATAGTTGCTACTCGATAGGGAATCATTTAGTTACCATACCACGCAGGGCCAATCCACCTGAAAGACGCCCTGCGTTAGCTACAAGGGGCTGTGTCGCTCAGTAGTTGGTATGATTTATACTAGTCTAATCTACTCAAGACTAAGGTTACGCTCCGTAGCGGTAGCGTACTGTCACTTCTTCATAGCCACCTTCTGGGTGTGAGAAGTCTGCGTGTACATCTTTGCTGGGTTCCGACTTACATTAACTCCGCACTTAAATAACGCCCTGCGCGGTGCTCAGCTACTGACGGTAAAGGGTTGGAGTTAGAATTTGGTGAGAGTGATATAACACCCTTACCCTGTCACCCTGAGAGAGGGCTTTTCGGCCCGTTTCGAGCGGGGGTGATAACCGGAAAAAAAAAAAAAAAAATAAAGTGTAGCAGGACCTGTTTATAACGGTAGAGAAATTAGTCAGAAATAATAAATTATATATATAGTAGAGCGATACCTGGTTGGTCACGTGGATAGGGAGTATGTAATAGTCGTAGGTAATTTGTCTACCGTTACCTTTTCCATACTAACGAAAAAAAAATAACGATTTTAGAGGTACCAAGAGAAAACAATAAAAAATAAATAAATAAATTAAATAAATAAATTAAGAATTATGTCAGGAGATAAATAAGTTAAATAAATATTAAAAAGAATGAGAATAATATGAAAGAAATAAGTAAATAAATTAAATATAATAAATAAAGAAATAAAATATAAAGATAAAGTTAATAGAATAAATTAGATAGATTATATGAATATGAATATGAGATATAGTATATATTATTATTAGATATTAGAATAATATATTAATTTTGGTTTGAGTTAAACACAGTAGTTCAAGTAGTCAAGGCCATTTATATTCTAATAATTTTACCACCAGCATCGCCCATAACTAGTTCGCTTATTATTAAACGGCTTAAATCCGATGGCTGTGTTAAATTGTTTAAATATTATTATTATATGTATTAATTTATTATTATTATTATTATTATTATTAATTAATTAATTATTATTATTATTTATTATAATTATTAAATTATTATTATTATTATTGTAATATATTTATTTTAATTAATTTATAATTTTTTTAATAATAAATATATTTATAAGTAAATAATGAATTTAATTATTAATATCGTAATACTAAGTGAAGATCATAAAATTATAAGTTATAAATATGCCTGGCCAAACCCGCCACCTGGGGCATCGGCCACAGGGGATGAATCAATAATCACTAAACATCTAATACACATCCGACTAATCGCGAGGCAAAGACGGGGGGGAGGTGAGATCACCAGGGTGGGACAGACCACCGGGAACCTCACTGTGAGTAAGATAGGTAAATGACGTCACATAATGGGGAACTAGTTCCCAATGTCAACCACTCCATAGGGATGAAGTAATCGCAAGCTATCTGGAATGAACTCGTAGATTGTACGAATTTATTATTATTGACATTAATATTATCTCACATTCCATTTAAGTGTGATTGGGGGCGAGTCACTATCATTTATTAATAAAACGAAAATGAATCGAGTGTGAGTTGAAGATGTCAATTTGAAAATCTTTGAGTCGATAGGAAATATATATGAAAGCGATTGCTGAAATTTACGCGCGCGCGCACGTGTGTGTGTGAGTGTGCGGTTACTTGAGGATGTCACCTGAGTAGGTTTGACTTATAACTGTTTAGTTAAATTTTATAATAGTAGTAGAATAGACGTGAAAAGTACTTGTATGTATATTCATATAATATATATTATTATTGTATTGAATTTATTATAGTTGAGTTCAATTATTAGATTATTATGAGTGTGAAAAGATTTTAATGTGAATGAACTTCATTGCGATGATAAATTAATTAGATTTTGCATGAACGCTTCTTAGTGTTCTTGAGTTATATATGTAGTTCCCGCTATGGAGCATTCTCATGATGTCGCTGTGATCGTCGCGATCCTAATTCATCGTATATCCTGGACTTATGATACATATACCTCATTATGTATTGTGTAGTAATATCTTTATTATTATCTAATGTGAGTTCCGATGGATTTCTGGGGAAGAATTACACATTTGGTGACATATATCATGTATTATAATACAGATATATTTAGATCTATTGTATGTGTGATTCATAATCTTATTAATTGGGTGCAATTAAGTTAGGAGTTGGATTGATATGTGATATTGAGATTATTTATTGTGAAATTATTTATTGTTATCTTACTTTATTAATAATATCTCGGATTTATATTATTGCAGTCAATTATTGGATGTGATATTCATTTTTTAATTAAGTAATTCTAAGTAAATATTTGTACTCAAAATCATTATAAATCTAATATTAAATGTATACAGTAAGTAAAAAGTATCTCAGAGTCGACTTTTATTCCACCTACCCATAAGACTCGATACAGAACTTTAATTTTCAAAAAATGGTATAAAAATTCCTTTGAAGCTCTTGGTAGTTCTATTGTGTTCTTTATGTCGATGTTCCCCGTAGACTTTTAAGTGAAATATTTCAATAAAATTTAAAAAAAATAACCGTATATAATGGGCATCGAGGGATGTTCAAAATCATAGTACAAAGATTTGTGTGTTGTTGTGGAAATTCGCCAAGAAGTCCCTGCCAAATAACGCTTCATATGGGAAGAGGATCAACCACCCTATTTCGTTTCGATATTTATGGTTGCTGGAACCACGACAAAACTATATACTGGGGGCATGATCCACTGGAATGAGAGATTGGACACTTTGGTAATGATACGTGTGCAGATTCTCATCACTCAGGACGTTCAAGATGGTCCGACGGGACACGTCATGGGACCGGACAAGGGTTCGGGAACTGACTCTGCGATCCCTTGCAACATCCCAAAGAATCGCGCACTCTCTTGCAGGTGTACGTACAACACGGGGAGATCCCAGGTCTGGATTCGGTGGTAGCAGTTATCTCCGAAAGACGCTCGGAAAATTCGTATGATGGGGATGTCGCCTATTGGGATAGGTCTGGTTATACAATGTTGCTGCCGCAAGACCGTTCCCGTTCGCTTGTCCATACTTTAAGACCATGTCAGCCTGTTCCCGAATAGTGTAGCGTACCATTGTCACAGCCCAGATGACCCCCTTTCCTCCTATATTCACAATTGTTGTGTGTTGATGATCGCTACGAACATTTTGGACCACGAGGTTACCCCCATTACAAAATATGCCAAGCCCTCGTCAGTATTGCCAAACATTTTAACATAATATTTATGTTGATCACCAGTGTACAAGCGCAACATGTGATTACGATTTCGAACAACATGCCAACAAATGTACTGTACCTCGTATTCTTTCGCTGGCTGTTCTGTTACCTACCACTTCCATCGTGCATTTACAGAACATGTGTATTTAGAGAAAATGTTTCCCCTAACCGTGTTTAATAAAGTCACGACGTTTGTCGGTTTACTTTAGTATTCACCCTGTATATAAATCACTAAATGTATGTATGTATGTATATATGTATGTATGTATGTATGTATGTATGTATGTATGTATGTGTGTATGTATGTATGTATGTATGTATGTATGTATGTATGTATGTATGTATGTATGTATGTATGTATGTATGTATGTATGTATGTATGTATGTATGTATGTATGTATGTATCTATCTATCTATCTATTTATCTATTTATCTATTTATCTATTTATCTATCTATCTATCTATCTATCTATCTATCTATCTATCTATCTATCTATCTCTTTATATATATATATATATATATATATATATATATATATATATATATATATATATATATATATATATATATATATATATATATATATATATATAGCGGCTGTACTTGCTAAGTTGGTGAGTTCTTTTGAGAGCAAGCACCCTATATATAAGAGGATGGTAATTTAAAAATCCATATTTGAAAGAATGATGTTTTTATTCAAACATAAGTAAAAATACGCAATGAAAATATATAAGTAACAAAAGTCCCTTCTTTTGAGATACTCTCTCGTAGGCGAATTAAGTCGCAGCCTTTTCCAGTGTGTTTTTCGAACTTGCCTCTGACTCTTCGTTAGAACGGCGGAAAATGGTGATCGAAATTCGAGTGCGCAGCCTTTTCCTTGTAAGGTACGCTCACTGCCGGTGGAGGAATTTGGGGAGAGATTATCTTCAGTTAATTTATTTCTTCTGATTCTTAATAATTGATCTGACTCAATATCTGACGGAAGGAGTATCTCAAAAGAACGAGTTTATATATTATTTCATTTGGACTTATGCTAAAATTTTGCTCCCGCGGGCAAATCTTAGCATAAGTACGAAAAATAAATTAATGACTCCTTTTTACAAAGTATAATGGAACTAATACATGAGTTACATGTTCTGTTCTTGGAGTTATCAGTGATTATTTATAATAATTATACAAGAAATAATAGACAAATACATAGTTATACTTTCAAATGCAAAAACATATCTAATTATGTCCGAAGGCATAAGTAGACATAATAAACATTTGAAGGCAAAAATAATATACAAGAAATTGTAAATATTTCAAATACGGAGCATAAACTGGTTACATCCGAAGATCTAAACATATATACAAGTATTTGAAATACATATAATACAATAATGTTATATATACGAAAATAAAAAGTGCATTTAAACACAAGCATATTTGGTTATATCCGTTAGATATAAAACAAACATACAAACATTTAAATGTATAAAAAGTACAAAAATGTTAATACATAATAATTATTGATATGAAACAATTGAAATATTCACAAGTTAAATAGGCCCCACATTGATCGAACCATTAAATCCAAGGAAAGGTCGAGTATAAGACGTTTCTAACGTATCAATGATTTGAGACCAATGCGCACGTAGTTTCAAAGGTGTAGTTACGAGAGAAACATTGCTTGACATATGTAGCAGAAACGACGAAAGTTGCTTGAAGTTAAGGTCCTTTATTTGAAAAAAATTTCTTCAACATAAAAGGGAGAGGTCACAGAACAATTTAGAATTCGAAAAGGAAATCAAGGTTCGTAGTGGAATTCAAAAATGAATTTCTGCCCATAATCAAAACTTAAAATGATAAAAGAAATCCATACCGTAAAGAAGTTACATATGTAGAGGCGCAAGTTGCTGAATTTAGCGGTCCTTTATTTGGAAAATTTCTTCATTACATAAAAGGAGAGGTCACCAGAACCATTTAGAATCGAAAAAGGAATCAGAGTTTTAGCTGGAATTCAAAATGAGTTTCTGCCCATAATCCACACTGAATGATGAAAGAAATCCATGCCGAAAAGGAAGTTAGTTTGCTATGTCTAGCGATGAATCTTCGAACTGTGATAGTTGTGATAAATGGGAAAAAAGAATTAAAATCTTAAAAATGAAAATTGAAGTTCGTATTGATAAATGCTCGTGTTGCGAGTCAGTGTCTCGAGTGTTCTGATTGGGAATTTTAGTGTTATTGTGTTTTTTTCTTTTTCTTCATTTTTTTTTGTTTTTCTTTAGTAATCAGAAGGCATTGATTGAAATGTGGGTGTTCTTCTCCGGGTTCACCAATTATATAGGGGCTTGTACTTGCTAAGTTTGTGTGAGTTCTTTTCAGAAGCAAGCACCCTATATAAGAGGATGTAATTTAGAAAAAATCCATATTTGAAATGATGTTTTTATTCAACATAAGTAAAATACGCAATGAAAATATATAAGTAACAAAAGTCCCTTCTCTTGAGATACTCTCTGTATGCGAATTGCAAGTCCGCAGCCTTTTTCAGTGTGTTTTCGACTTGCCTCTTGACTCTTCGTTTAGCGGGCGAAAATTGCGGTGATCGAAATTCGTAAAGTCGCAGCCTCTTCCCTTGTAATTTACCTCACTTGCCGGGAGGATTTGTGGAGAGAGTATCTTCAGTTAATTTATTTCTTCTGTATCTTAATAATTTGATCTGACTCAATATCTGACTGAAGAGTATCTCAAAAGAACGAGTTTATATATATTTTCACCTTTGATTATGCTAAAATTTTGCTCGCGCAAAATCTTAGCATAAGTACGAACATAATTAAAATTATTTTACAAAGTTATAATGGAGTACTACATATAATATATATATAATATATATATATTATATATATATATAATAATACATATATATATATATATATATATATATAAATATATATATATATAATATAATATATATATATATATATAATATCACTCACTATTATAGTATATATATATATATTAATATATAATATATAATATATATATATATATTATAATATATATATTATATATATAATATATAATATATAATATATCAGAGATAGGACATTTCACAGTTTCGTCAATTCCGCAATTTTTGGACATAACAAAAAAATTTGAGAATAGCGATGAGGAAATAATTTGAAAAAAAAGTTCCGGAATTTGCAGTTCCGCAGCTTTTTTCAAATTATCGCTATAAGCCTATTCCGCAATTTTTTTTAAGTTAATCCAAAATTGGGAATTGTGTAACTGTTGAAATGCCCATCTCTGACATATATATATACTATATATAATATTATATATATATATATATAATATATATATATATATATATTATATATAGTATATAATATATATATATATATATATATATATATAATTATATATATATATATATATATATATATATATATATATATATATATATATATATATATATTATATATATATATATATATATATTATATATATAATATAGTATATATATATATATTATATAAATATATATTATATATATTATATATATATATATATATTATATATATATATAGAACGAAAACCCATAAATACATTATTTTTAATTAGTAATTATATATATTATTTACTATATATATATATATAATATATATATATATATTATATATATATATATATATTAATACTATATATATATTTATATATATATATATATATAGAGAGAAGAGAGAGAGAGAGAGAGAGAGAGAGAGAGAGAGAGACAGAAGAGAGAGACCGAAGAGAGAGAGAAGCAGACGAGAGAGAGAGTAGAGAAGAGAGAGATAATAATAAGAGAGAACGGAGAGAGAGACAGATAGAAGAGAGAGAGAGAGAGTAGGATAACGAGAGAGAGAGAGAAGAGAAGAGAGAGAGAGAGAGAGAGAGAGAGAGAGAGAGAGAGAGAGAGAGAGAGAGAGAGAGAGAGAGAGAGAGAGAGAGAGAGATGGATCGAATTATCGCATTGACATTCGCATTCACACTCGATCTCGCGAATATTTAAAATAAATTATTCGTATTCGCGCTCGGACAAATGCCAATGTTAACAGAAGACCAGAGGGACTTGTTTGAAAATTTGGCGACTTATAAGATAAGTTGACTATCATGAGTTGACCATATACTCTCTCGAGGTCGTAGCAATAATTTGAGTCACACTCGAAGTCTAACAATATTGATAGACTTGTTTGTATGAGCATATAAGCTCAAGATGAACTGTTGAAGCAATTGTACGATGGCATTATCATCCAGAGTGATTTGGGTTTAATTTAATATATTCTTTTCAATGACATTGAAAAGCTTGCGCTTTGATATCGTCATTTTTCTCCGAGTGGAAGAGCGACAGCTGGGATAAGAAATCATCTAATCAGGAAAAGCAAGAAAGAAGTATAAAAGAAAAGGAGCAAAAGAGGAAAGGATCTCCAATACTAGCTGGGGATTAGCACCAATGGTAGACAGGGAAAATTGTGGACACGACATCAAAAAAAAATTCCGTACAGCCTGCCGCAAGCGTTAGTATAGGTTAGGTTAGGTTAGGTTAAGTTTTGTTGGATTCGTTTTAAGGAAATTTTTAAAATAACCAGAATTTTTTTTTTTTTTTTTTTTTTTTTTTTTTACAAATGTCGACCATTTTACCTATCGACCATTAGGTACTAGCTTCGCTTTAAGAATGAAGCAGGAAACTCTTGCATATAAATACAAAGATATAGAATGCTAAATGGGAAAAAAATACAAAGGATGGACAGTAAATTTGAAGAAATTATTGTAATGGGCGATCTATTGCTTTCTTCCGTTGAATTTCTTGGCTTTGTACGGCTAATGACTTAATACCTCAAAAGATAAACTAAAAGGATATTGTTTGTATGATGTATGACTGCACTAAAACTAATAATTCAGAATTAATAACCTCTATCAAGCAATCATCCAAGGATATTTGTTGGAAAATGTATGACTGCGGTAAAATTAAAGATTCAGGATTGATAACTTCTTTCAAACAACCATCCAACTTAGCTTTCTCCACCGACGAATGGTCAAATCCTTAATCAGCAGTTTATTTGTTATCTCTGTCTTGTCGTGCCATAGGCAAAGATTTCAAAAAGCCAAAATTTTGTGTTGGGTACTGAACTACTCACTTTATTGACAATATGTAATATTCACATTCTGGAAAATTAATTCGCGAATATAAAAAATAAATTTTTCGCATATCAGTGACATATTTAGTGGAATGTTGGCGAAACGGAACTTATCTTCAGATGATGATCACTGTGTCATGAGAGATGCTGGTGTCAATGCAGAGAAAGCCCTGTTTCTTTCTTGAGCAAATAACACAAACTCCCTCCGTTATCAACTGCACTTTAATATTAGTAATGATGTGACAATCAGCGAAGTTCTCTCATAACATTGGTTAACTGAAGCATACATTAACCATTCGAACAAAAGAAAAAAAGGCAAGATTTAATGTTTCACTGCTTTAATTCATACATGACGTTGTTGCAGTCTGCAACAACACTCTGCAACAACACTCTGCAATTGATGATAAGGAAACAAAAACTGAATGTATTTGACTGCTTGCAAGAATACTAATGATAAAGAAATGTCTTAACATTCCATAACAATTGTATCGCTGTACTCCAACCATTTGAACTTATTTTCATTCAGCATTATTGAAACACTGGAAATTGAATGTATTATAAACATTCAACTGTTAATGATTAAACGTTTTTTTTTTTTTTTTTTTTTTTTTTTTTTTTTTTTTTTTTTTTTTTTTTTAAGAAAAAGGAAAAATTGTACTTATACCTAATAAAAAAAATGACATTACTGACAATATGTAATATTCGCATTCTGTTCTGGAAAATTAAAAAATATATTCTCTTTCTCTTGTCGAATATTAAAAATAAATTATTCGCATAATTTTTACTTTCGCGAATATTGAAAATATATATTCGCTCCATCTTCTATTTTATATATAATATATAATATATATATATATATATATATATATATATATATATAGATATATATATGGATATATATATTTATATTTATATATATATATATATATCTATATATTTATTTTTTATATATATATATATATATATATATATATATAATATATATATATATATAATATATATATCAGCGGCGACTCCAGTAACTTTTAACAACTCGGGCTCTCTCTCTCTCTCCTCTCTCTCTCTCTCTCTCTCTCTATATATATATATATATATAATATATATATATATATATATATATATATATATTATATATATATATTATATATATATATATATATATATATACAAGTTTAAATAAACTATAAAAATAGTACTCACCTTATTATACATAAGAGAATGTAACAAGAAGAGCCAAAGGATTTAAGCAAATTTTATACTCTAAATTCACAAACACACACAATCTCGGCTATTCAGCATTTGAGCACCCAACAGTCAACTTTTTTAATGGATTGAAAAATAGCGTTATTTTTAATCGCGATTATTCTTACACTTTTTGTTTCAATTTTTACATAATCTTTTATATTTGTTATGTAATTTTCATTCATTTGATTAATTTTCGCAAAAAAAAATAAGAGACTTTTATCGTAACATTATGAAATTTGCTAAAATAGATCGTCTATAATGTTAACTTGTGCTAAGCACGAGCAAGCACAACAGACCGAGCAGCACGAGTATAGAGTCACCTCTTATATAATTCTCT
>JABUQX010114425.1:25000-28888 GCA_015478945.1 Trachelipus rathkii | reverse complement strand
TATTTTTAACTTTCTAAAAGTTTTTCCTCCCATCCACCATTTGGTTAATCAAAAAAAAAAAAAAAAACTATCTGAGTAAAATTTTAGCTCAATCTGACAACTGCGAGGGGACCCTCATCGACCATGAAGTTTTGAAATTTTCGCTCGAAAGTCATTTTTTCAGATATATAAAAAAAATTAGTTACTTTATTTGTATCACTTGTAAGCACTAGTATTGGAAATTAATGCGAGTTTTCATCAATTTATTTAGCATGCGAAATTATTATCCGATAGCATGTGATTTGTTTTTGATAAGTTAATATGAAAAATCACCAAATGTTTCCCGTGTTAATTATGTTATGCGATTTTCATTAATATTATTAGATAAACTTATACTATTATTATAAGACATACTATCATTATCATTTTTACTATTATTATTATTATTATTATTATTATTATTATTATTATTATTATTATTATTATTATTATTATTATTATTATTATTATTATTATTATTATTATTATCATTATCATTATCATTATCATTATCATTATCATTATCATTATCATTATCATTATCATTATCATTATCATTATCATTATTATTATTATTATTAATTATTATTATTAATTATTATTATTATTATTATTATTATTATTATTATATTATTATTATTATTATTATTATTATTATTATTATTATTATTATTATTATTATTATTATTATTATTATTATTATTATTAGATAAACTTATATTATTAGACAAACCTATTTTATAACCCCTCCGGTTTTATGTTATGTGCCTCGTTTAATTATTTTGTAACCAAATATGATGTTGTCAATTATTGTTTCAGAGCTGTTTGTGTTGCTGGTGTAAAGTGTCTTTTGTGATGTGTTCTTCCTAGACTTGTAAAAGGGCATCAACTTCTTCAGGTTGTCCGTCACACAAGTTAAGGAAAGATTTTTCTGTTCCTCTTGTTGACTACATTTCCAATCAATTCATCAGATCCAAACTGCCTTCGAACCGGCAAATTTTTAGTGTTTTTTTCCACAATTTAAGAGTTGTAAATATTGCAATGAAGGAAAGTGCAACATTGGTGATCCAAGAGGTTTCCCTTTTTTGGCAAAGAGCACGAATTCCTACTAGAAGAACTGACCAATGCGTTGATAAGCTGCTTAAACTGTATGATGAATGAAAAATTTGACTAGAACTGCAGGCAAGGAAAAAGAAAGTTTTTTTTTTTTTGAAATTATGGACGATCTCTTTGACATAGCTCATTCAGATGCTTTGGGACAGATGCAAAATGAAGAGAAGAAGAATTTCTAAATGCTTCAGCACCAAAAAGGACGACCGGGCTCCATGGTTGGTGTAGCTCAAAAACTCAAACAGAAGGAAGAAAGAGCACTGACGCGCACTGCAATGCAAGCCGCCAGGAAAAAAGGACCTATGAAGAAATGGTACGACATTTTGCTACTCATCAGTTTGTTACATCCAAAACTGATGATTCAACATCAGGCAGCCAAAGCAGTGATGGTGGTGACAACAATGAAAATTCCTCTGTCACAGTTCATTAAATATCAGCAACAGCAACAACCGCAGCAGAAGCAACAGTTCTAGCAACTCGAGGTACTTTGTTGTTTTTTACTCCCGTCTCTCTGAAGTATTTGATATGTGCAAAATAACTGATAAAAATGGGGTTTATTTATTAATGGCTCGTTAGACTAATAAAAATTTAGAGGAACACAGAGATGTTAAGCGCAATTTTAACCTAAATGACTGCCAAAAATTAGTGTTGCACTGGGATGGAAAGCTGCTCCCTGCACTCGCCTGTGTTGAAAAGGTTGATAGACTATCAATAATAGTAACTTTTTAAGGCAAAGAGCAATTGTTGGGAGTCTCTAAAATCCCAGCATCTTCAGGAGAAGAGCAAGCCACGATTGTTTACCAAGCAGTAGAGAAGTGGGGTAAACCCACTGAATTCAGGCACTTTGCTGTGATGCCACATCAAGCAATATTGGTCGAGTAAAGGGTGCCTGTCCAAATCCAGAAAAATTGTTTAATCGGTACCTGTTGTACCTCCCTTGCCGTAATCACAAATTTGAGTTAGTTTTGAGGAGTTGTTTCGACTCATTGATGGGTGTAACTTCTGGTCCAGACATGGCGCGCTTCAAAAGATTTAAAGAAACCTGGACGAAACTCGACAAGAACGTTTACGTAACTGGTAGCAATGAAGTGCCTCATAATGTCCGCTCTACCATTCTTGGATTTCTTGAACACCACCTATCTACGTAGAAACAACATCGAGATGATTACCTAGAATTATTCGAGTTAGCGATGATCTTTCTTGACGGCATTCCGAAGAATGGGTCATCGTTTCGCATACCAGAAGCCGTAATCATGCTAGGTGGATGACAAAGGTAATTTATGCACTCAAGATATACCTGTTTCAAGATCAAATTCAGTTATCTCGTAGGGAGAAGAATATAAGAAGAATATGCATTTCTCTTGCTCGAGTTTACGTTCGAGCCTAGCTTTTGTCATCAGAAGCAATTAAAGCACCTTATCATGATTTCCTATTCATGTGTCAACTGATAAATTATCAGGATATTGATCCAGAAATCAGTAAGGCTGCTGCTGCTGCAAAAAAAAAAAAAAAAATCCAACCATCTCTGGTACTACTTAGTTTCCGGAACTATGCCTCTATCCTTATTTGATAACAATATCCCAACAGTGGTTAAGACAAATATGGCACAAATTATGATGGAAGCAGACAAAGGTGAAGAAGTGAAAGAAGTTAAAAATCAACTGAAGAGGTACATTCTACACCAAAATGATTTTTCCTCATTTACAAACTCGAATTTTCGTCTTTTGTAACTCCTGGTACAAAAACTTTCTTGAGGGAGACAAACGAGCACCGATTGGTAAAACCCTTCAACAGGAAGGATGATCTTGGCTACAAAAGTGGAATTGAAAAGCTTAATAAGACAGTTGTAGTGAATGGCGTTGCAGAAAGAGGTTTCAAATTAATTCAGGATTACAATAACATTCTCACAAAAGGTGAAACTGAAAAACAATTTGTTTTACAGATCGTTATATATATATATATATATATATGTATATATATTATTATTATATATATATATATATTATATTGATATATATTATTATATATTATTATTATTATATATATATTATTATTATATATATATTATTAGTATTTGCAATTATATTATTATAGAGATATTACATAAATAAATAGATATATTGTTATAATAATTATTATATATTATTATTATATTTATAAATATATTATTATTATATTATTATTATTATATTATATTATTATATATATTATTATTATTATATATTATTATATATATTATATATTTATTATTATATATTATATATATATATTATATATTATTTTTATTTATACATATTATTATTATTATATTATTATTATATATATTATTATTATTATATATATATATATTATTATTATTATATATTATATTATTATTATATATATATATTATTATTATTATTATTATTATTATTATTTATATATATATATATATTATTATTATATATATATTATTATATATTATATTATATATTATTATTATATATATATATATATATATATATATATATATATATATATATATATATATATATATATACATATATATATATATATATATATATATATATATATATATATATATATATATATATATATATATATATATATATATATATATATATATTGTGTGGAAGTGGAAAGAAATTTGAAGGGGTAACGAGAGGAGGAAGCATCGGCATATAAGTGGACAGGAGATGAAGTGATAGAGAGAAGGTCATTACTGAAAAGTTGAAAGAGAGTTGGAGATATGACAGAACC
>JABUQX010114425.1:17500-20000 GCA_015478945.1 Trachelipus rathkii | reverse complement strand
ATATAAATATACATATATTACAGTTGACACCACCGTTCACAGCCAGAACTCTAATTAAGGAAAGGTGTACTCAATTTAAAGTTTGAGTAGGAGTGAGACGAACTGAAGCCTATAGAGAGAATAATTCATATTCTACCACCCAACCAGTTATAAACCTGGGTCTCTCGCTTACTTGGGCGAGTGCTCTTATACTGAGCTACCGGGTGTTCCTAATCCCAAGACATCTTTTCTCACAAGATTCGGCGCTTCAGAGAAATCAACAACTTTTGTGCTAATTTAATGTTTCAATTTTTTTTACCTTTCAAATTTTGTTCTTAATATAAAATAAATTTGATTTCCTCAATATAAACTGCCAAAAGAACGTGACCGAAATATTTGTAGCTCCTCCAACTCAGTTTAAAAGAAAATAATTTTGTTTAAATTTTTTAAAATATTAAAATTCCGAAAGGTAAATCAATTTTCGTGGTTAGTTGCTATCACATTAAATCCTGCCTAATATTTCTTCCTTTCTTCTTCTTCTTTCGAGAGTTCTTTCAAATCCCTTCTTGTATAATCCTTTAAGATCTTTTAACCTCTTTCAGAAATTCCTCTTCTGCGTTCACTCTCGATGACAGTCGAATATATATATATATATATATATATATATATATAAAGTAAAATATATATATATATATATATATATATATATATATATATATATATATATATATATATATATATATATATATATATATATATATATATATATATATATATATATAAATATATATATATATATATATATATATATATATATATATATATATATATATATATATATATATATATATATATATATATATATATATATATATATATATATATATATAAATATATATATATATATATATATATATATATATATATATATATATATATATATATATATATATATATATATATATATATATTATATATATATATATATATATATATATATATATATATATATATATATTATATTAAAGAATATATATATATATATATATATATATATATATATATATATATATATATATATATATATATATATATATATATATATATATATATATATATATATATATATGTAAGTGTGTGTGTGTGTGTTTGTATGTGTATAGGTGTGTGGTGGTAAGGTAATAGTGTACCTGCTTTGATTAGTAAAAGTAATTGCAATCTATCAAAAATATTGATATCAACGTTATGCAAGGGATATTTTTAGGAGTAAGAAAAAAATCCTCATTGATTTGAAACACTCAGTATTTGCTATTGCTATTTTCAAATCCTTAATAACATATGTCGATTGCTAATATAAATGAATTGTCTTTAATAACCAATGTGGTAAAGCGTCTCATGATGTGAAATAATTATATATAATTATATATAATTATTTATAAAATATAAAATATATCCTTCATTACAAACACACACACGCACACCTATACAAACAATATATATATATATATATATATATATATATATATATATAGAGTATATATATATATATATATATATATATATATATATATATATATATATATATATATATATATATATATATATATATATATATATATATTCACGAGTATACTTATCTAAATTGGTCATTTAATATTAAGAAGCACTCTTTACGTGTTTTTATTGTCTTTGATTTAAATATTAAAGAAAGGCGACAACATGACGTAAGAAAATTATTTATTTAAAGTCAGGCCTCTTGCCTAATATTTAATTAAAATCAAAGTAAGTCTAATGTTTTCAGCTTAGGATGTTCGTAGGGTTGATTCAATGCCATAGTTTTTTTACACGTGCTTAACAAAGACTTGACATAACGGACTGTGCAGATTAATTAAAATAGAAATTTCATAAAAATATTTATTATTATTATTATTATTATTATTATTATTATTATTATTATTATTATTATTATTATTATTATTATTATTATTATTATTATTATTATTATTATTATTATTATTATTATTATTATTATTATTATTATTATTATTATTATTACTATTTATTATTATTATTATTATTATTATTATTATTATTATTATTATTATTATTATTATTATTATTATTATTATTATTATTATTATTATTATTATTATTATTATTATTTTTAGTATTATTATTATAAATATTCGCTTCCCATAAGCTGGGCCAATAATAGTAGCACTTCGTGTCATTTATTTGTTTTCAAAAAACAAAAGTTAAATAAGATAAACAAAAGAATTAAACTTTTCTTCTTCTTTTCTTATATATATATATATATATATATATATATATATATATATATATATATATATATATATATATATATATATATATATATATATATATATATATATATATATTTATTATTCTCACGCTTATTTATATATAAATTGATATTTTATATATATATATATATATATATATATATATATATATATATATATATATATATATATATATATATATATATATATATATATAT
>JABUQX010114425.1:10000-12500 GCA_015478945.1 Trachelipus rathkii | reverse complement strand
ATACCAGTTCTCATGGGCTCGTCACAATACATCTATGATCTTTTAAATTTAATGCACTTTAAAAACGCTATCATCAGAATTGCTGCAATTGTGAAAAAGAAAGGTGAGCTTAAGGCGTATCAGGATAAACCTTATTCTTCAAAAACTGAGACTAAAGTGGAAACTTTTCAGTTGCCATAAACTTGTTCTGTCTTTGTTAAGTGAAAATTCAAAATAAAATTGATTATAATGGTTGTTAAGATAGTGACCCATTAGTTTCTTTGCGCATAACCAGGATTTAAAGCACTGTGTGGAAACATTGGCTTAGAAACTGGAAGTCCCCTTAGACTGGAAAAAAATATTTGAAAAATAGTTCTAGAAGAAAAATAAACAAAAAAATAAGCTTAAAATTGCATAAAGGGACGCTTTGTGCATTTAAAAATGGATACTTACACATGGGCAAAGCTAAATTATTTTGTCAATAATTTTATATATGTGGATGAAGATAAAAACAATATTTCTAAAAACGTTAGCAGTAAGAAAAAAAAACATACTCAACGATCTTCAGCGAATTATATTTCAAGAATTTGTTACTGAGTCTTAAAGAATTCGAAATAACAAGAGACAAGCTTAGTTACGGATTACGTGATAAACGCATCAAAACATGATCAGTACGATTGAAAAATTAATAAGGACAATAAGGATGAGGAACAGGAAGCGTAAATGTGATACTGATTTTAATGAATGTCAAAACGAAGAAGAAATAGTTGTTTTGGAATGAACTTGATAAAACTATGAAAGACTATGTTCGATAACAGTTAACAGGTGCCACCATGAGTATGTGGAGCTCATTACTTTACAGCTTAGCAGTGCGTGAAGTCTCCACAATACTTATAGAGCAAATCTTATAAGCAGGCGAGACAAATAGCAAAAGCAGCACGTACCCAAAATTAATGGAAGTTTCAAAGCGATCAAGCTTCAAAAGTGGCAATCTTAGGTCAAGAACAAGATGGGAAGACATGTCTTATGCTCTAAGGCTCTGCCAACTAAGATTAAGTAGTAAGAGTTATGTGGCTGCCGGTACTTCTGAACTTTCTCTCTCGAACCAGTCGTGGGAACAAATCGAAACACTCGAAAAATTATTAAAACACCCATACTTTACAACAAAAAATATTTCAATTCAGAAGACTTGACTACAGAAGTTTTAGAGAGAACGGATTTAGACAAATCACAAAAAATTTCCATCAAAGAAGGGAAAGAATGTTAACTGAAAATAAATATTTTTTTCGACAATCTTTGTTTAGAATCTTTCCCAGAAACTGAAGATCTGATATTTAAAGCTAGAGTGTTCTTTGTGAACTAGGACTTTAAATGAATAACGCTATCGAATAGAAATCTGGGCCGGAGTCATATAGTTCAGCAGTTTCAGAAATCCTCCCTCGTAGAATTTTGTCAGAGGAAGATGAAGAAGTCAAAATTTGCCAGATAATGGAAAAATTGGAGCATGCAGAAAAGCGATTGAAAAACTAAAACAATCTACTAGTAAAAGACAATTCAACCAAAATATCTTCTAGAAAAATAAAAGGTAGAATTCCATAAGTCATTAGATAGAATATAAGGAAAATCGACCGGAAATCAAAGTTATCAGTTAAAGAGCCAATCAATTGCTATCCTTAAATTTTGCAAGATGCCGCTTGCACAATTACAGCTTTGCCTTCTATATTCAAGTGAATGTTGAAAGCTTATTTTCTGCTTTAAAAATAATAAAAGCGGATCTAAGGACATCCGTTAAAGGAGGATTTTTATTGAAGAAGTTTTTTAAGAAACAATTGTTTTTGAATAAATTTATATACATATGGCAGGCTGTTCAAGGAAATTATTTAAAGTGAGGAGAAAGTGAATTTATATATATATATTATATATATATTATATTATATATATTATAGTATATATATATTATATACGATATATATATATATATATATATATATAATATATATATCATATATATATATTATATATATATATATATATATATATATATTATATATATATATTATATATATATGTATTAATCTGTTTTTTGAATAAAATTATGTTACATATGTTCAGGCTCATAGTTCAACGAGGAATTATTTTAAACTTTAGGATGGAACTGAAATATAATTTTTATTCTATTTTAGGAAAAAAATATAAAAATATATATTACGTCGTACCTGTACAGGCAGTTTCATCGTTCAAGATAAATGTATATTAAAATTTAGAAGAAAGTGACTAATTCCTCTTCTGTATTTCTTAAAATTCTTATTTCTATAAAATATTTTCTAAGTTTTAATTCTAAGCAAATAAAGATGTCATTAACAAATTTAATTTCATCATCCCTTAAAATTTTGTATCAGAATTAATATGATTCATGACTGTAAATGGAGAAGCAATTATAACTAGGGTTGGAGCCGGAGCCGGAGCCGGAGCCGAACAATTTTAAAATGCCGGACGCCGGAGCCGGAGTCCGGAGCCCGGT
>JABUQX010114425.1:0-5000 GCA_015478945.1 Trachelipus rathkii | reverse complement strand
GCCTCAGATCCTAAAGTACGATACTTCGTATTTGATCAGCGTGATTAAGTAAATATTGATAAACAGTAGAATCTTTGGTAGCGGTATTCGCGCAATGGGATTTTATGTTTGCGCTTACACTCAATAAATAATATTATTTCGCGTAGCTAGTTAATGTTTAAAAGTTACATGGCAGGTTCTTTCGGAATCCATGCCCCCTGCCTTAATATAAACAGTGTAATGTATATAAGCAATACTATATATTATATATTAATATATATAATATTAATATATTATAATTATATATATTAATTATAATATATATTAGTAATATATATATTATATAATTAATATATATATATAATAATATTAATAATATATATATAATTTATATTAATTATATATATAAGGATTGCATGAATTCTATCGATAACACTCAATTTATCTAGTCAAGTAATAAATATCGACGTTATTTTATTATGCTTATTAGGCTACTACACAAATTTAAAAAAATGCAATTATTCAAGAAAAATATCCAATTTTCAAACTTATGAAAAATTTCTTTTTATAAATATAATATTTAAAACCTATAATAAAATAAAGGAATATAAATAATAAATCTACCAATAATAAAAAAAGAAAAATAAATAATAAAATATTGTCCTATAGTTAAAATGAAAAATAAACAAATTAAATGAATTAGTCTTGAACTATTATATCTCCTCCTATTTTCCATAGGTACATTAGATTATTATTTTTATTATTTTTATTATTTATTTATTAATTTATTTAAATAATTAATATATTTTTTTAAATGATTTATTATTATTGCTTTTAATATTATTATTATTATTATTGATATAATATTATTATTAATTATTATTTACTATGATTATTTAATTTAATTAATATATTATTTATTTGTATTTTATATAATATATTCGATTATTAAAAATTCTATATCTATAAGCATATTTATTTTATATAACATATTATTTTGTTGCTTTTTCTCAGAGCTCTTCACTTAAAATATATATTTCATTTCTTCATATAAATCACGTGTATTCTAGGTTTTAAAATATTCATGGAGGAAAGAAAACAAAAATATTTTGTAGAACAATTATTTCGTTTAACTTAATGAAAGCCTTGAACTTCAGACAAATTATATTTCTGATCCCATATTCGACTTTTTTTATTAGAGACTGTGCGTTTTTTTGCAAACATAATGAGAAGAAACCTATCACATTTATCTTATAATTACGCATGTTAAATTAGAATTTATCATTAACCTCAATTAACAACGATGGTATAGGTGTCATTACTATATATTTAATTGTCTTATATATATATGGGTAAGGCTAGTATAAATATTATTATATAATGAGGTAAATATATAATACTAATATATATATATTTAAATTAAATAAATTATAATATAATTAATAAATATAATTATATAAATAGATAATAAATATTAATTATAATAATATATATTAAAATTAATAATCAAAATAATATATAATATAAAATAATAATAAGATAATTATAATTAAATAATCATATAATATAACTAATAATAATTGAATTAAATAGAAGTTAAGTAATAAATAAAAGTGAATTAAATTTACCATTTGTTATATATTAATATTAATTTTAAATTCTTTAATAATATTATATATTATAATTTAATATTAAATAAATTATAATAATAAATAAATAAATAAGTATAATATAAATAATAATAATAATGTATAATTATAATAATATAATTATATAATTATAATATAATATTATAAATATATATAATTATATATATAATATAATAATATATAAATATATAATATATTTAAATTAATTATATTAATTAATATAATTAATTTTATTAGGAGTATATGGGGCTATATTTTATTAAAATTTGAAATTGATTAAATTATTAAACTGTATTTAATAATTATATTATTATCAGTTTAAAATGATTCTACATCTAACAAATCAGCATTTCTTGTTCACGTAGCCCATCGTATATATAATAATAATATATAGTAACGTTGAAAACTTGACACAATAAAAATCCTAGTTATCAAACTAATTTATATGACATAACAATGATGTTTAAATTAATAATATTTAAGGTCAAGTAGGCCTGAGATACTTTATTATAAATATAATAAGATTATGTTTTTTCTTACGGTCATGTTTGTAGTCTATACCTCTCTTCTGTGAGGAATAATATTGACGACACTCCAGAGAGGACCGTAAAGGTATCACAGAACAAATAATACAAGCGCTGTCTCGAATCTTAATATTTATAATATAATTAAATAATTTATCGAGATACGAGTGTTAAACCAATCATGATGGCTGAAAAGCCTCTTGAATGCGAAGTACGAAATAAATAACATAAATTTAAAATAAATAGATAAAAATAATAAATATAATAAAAATTATAAAAATAAAAAATTTAAAAAAGAATTACTTTTTAAAAAACATTAAAAAAAACGTAAACAGTAGTAATGCCATAAACTATAGAGGTAGTCGCTACAAGTTCTAGTAATTTCTCCAAAATCAAAGTTTGTATATAGTACTAATGTTATATATTTGAATCCTAATATCAAATATACAAAGTTATTGATATATATTATATATAAATATATATATATATATTTATATATAATTACTTTTGAGTATTATTGGTGTTTAGATTATGGAGATACGTAGTTCTTGCATGCCCACCCTCCTCCGTTGGGGGAAGGTTAAATAGGACATGGGTGTGTTGTGTACATGAAGGAATATTTGTAGTATGGTTTATAAAATAATATTAATATTATAAATTATATTATCTAATAATTAATATCACGAAATCAACACATTTGAAATGATGATTTAGGACAGATTTGAAAATAAGAGATGAAAAGAGTTAATTTCCCAGGATATATTAGGACTAAAATAAGAGAACACCAGTTAAGCCGATTTTTAACGCTTTTTGTTTATGAAGGTGTGTTTAATTATAGTTTTGTTATTATACTTAGCAATCGACATGTGTGAAGATTTATTATCAAATAATTGATAGTTAAATAGAAGATGAGGAGCTGAGGTTTAGATGCAATGAAAACAATCTTGATCTCAATAACCCAATTACAAATTCGAGAAATATCAAAAGTTAGTTCCTCCAAGGCAACCCATCTAGCTTGAGCTAATAATTGTTGGGAAAGACCTCAATCAAAAGGAAGAGTAATTGTAAGGAGACATGGACGATTGAATTGTCGGCAAAAAGGGATTGGTTACCGTTAAAGTAAGCATAGAGAGTCTGGTCTATTAATGAAGAACTAAGAAACAAATTTGGGGATTAGACAGAGTCTTTAGGAATACCAGTAATTATTGATTTAATTGATGAACGGTGGCCTTCTATAACAACAGCTGCTATAGAAAAAGCGTTAAGAAATCATAGAGAATGTTAAAAAAAAAAGTGAAGGGTATATACCTCAAGAGGAGATGTTTAAAAACCAAAGCTTTGTGTCTGCCAGACTCTATAGAAGGATTTTGATATGTCCAGCACTACAGCGAAAGATTCACTGAAATGCCAAAAGGAAGTGGACCAAGATTCAGAATCAGAGATAGAGATAAGAGGAAGAGATCGCAGTTAGAGAGACAATTCTTTACGAAAATGGCCTGCATACATGGCAGACATCAGAGAATTAAGATTAGAAAAATTAAGATGATTAGAAATCTTCTTCTTAAGGATAAATTTCTAAACTTTAGAAAGAAAGGAGATAAGAGAGATAGGACGATAGTTAGAAGGTTGAAAGGGATCACCTTTTTTTGGCACAGGTTCAATTAGCAGTGGATGCAAAGTCAAATAAAAAAATGAAAATAAAAATTGTATGCTTGACTTTATTGAATTTTGACGACTGTGGTTGGGTATTATATACACAATTTCTTTACCAACTTCTTTTCAACAAAAACTGCAGTTACTAAGAAGTGGTATGGATAGTGGCTGACCCTAAAAATATCCCCAAAAAACTGGCAGTTACTAAGAAGTGGTATGGTAGTGGCTGGCTGTTAAAAATATTTACCCATGAAGATTAAACAGGTCATCTTTAATGATAAATAGATAATAAATGTCTTACTCAACGATTTTAAGAGATATTTATGGAAAGGATATAAATTCCGGTTATGGCCTGAACTGGAGCAGAAATTAAATCTGAAATGAATTTCAGTCGACCGCAATTCCGATACATCTCTAATATATATATATATATATATATATATATATTTATATATATATATATATAGTATATATATTATTATTATATATATATATAATATATATATATATAATTATATAGTATATAATTATATATATATAATATATATATATATATTCTATAAATATAAATATATAAAAATATATATATATATATATATATATATATATATATATATATATATATATATATATATTATATATTAGTTGGTGGGATGGTTTAAACCAAGCAGTAAAAAAAAATGGTTTAAACCATAAAAAAAAACCATGCATAAAATATTTAAAAAATATATATTTATAATGATTTTCCTTTAGCATTGTTGATATGGGTTTTTCTCAATTTTTCAATCGAAGAGTAACTGAAAGGAATAAAAAAATTTCTGCTGATTTTATATTATTGTGAGAATGATAATTGAGAATGATTATAAAATAATATATAATATATTTATAATATTTATATATATAACTATATATAAATATATATTATTATATATATATATACATATATATTATTATAATATATATAATAATATATAGTATAGATATATATATTATTATACTAATATATATTATATATAGATATATTATAATATTATATAATGTATATATATGATATATCTATATAAATATACTATATATATATATATATATATATATATAGATATGATATATATATATTATATATAATATATATAACACAATATATATATATATATATAGATTAATATAGTTATATATATATGAAGTATATTATAAT
>JABUQX010114424.1:10000-22471 GCA_015478945.1 Trachelipus rathkii | reverse complement strand
TTGGTGCCTGTAAAGGGACTAAGTCTTGAGTGTGCCTAGGGTCTACATGAGTGGTACTGTTTGCTGAAGCGTCTTCAGAATCAGTAGTGAGACTATGGTCTGGAAATAAGAAGTATAGATCTCTAAAGTTCAATGCTGTTCAGATGGAACAATCTTAGGGGCTGTGCTAGGTGGAGAAGAATTGATAAGTGAGGAATGAACGTATTAGAGAGTGGTGTGGTGTGAAGAAAGGGTAAATGACGAGAATAAATGAAAGTATGTTTGAGATGCGTTTGGTCATTATGGAAAGGCATGAATTGATAGTCGGTTGTTAAGCCGATGTATAGTGGCGAGCGGTGTGTGTGTGTTGGGAACGCTGGGAGACCGAAGAAAAAGTGCGATTGAGTCAGTAACGAATGTTTGAAAGGAAGAGAAATGTGAGTTTGGTAGAGCCGCCCTCCGACAGACCAAGGTGAATAACAGGAGTGCATTGCGGGGGATTGTGCACGGGCGGTCATGGCTTGTGGCCACCGTTGCGGCCAAGGCATACAAACCCTTACCTTGACCCGACCTCATACCATAGTGCAGCTCCAGATCGCTTCCATGAAGCTTTAGGTGGATTTTTGACTTGCGATGAGTATCCACTAATTACATGGTACTGAGGGCGCGGTAAGGCCCTGGCTATTCTTTTCGACGTGTTCAATGTTCTCCTACTGCCTTTTTTTTCCGATGCTCGTTACGCACCTACTCCCATTCTCTTGGGAAAATAGAAGGCAGAAAGAAGAAAGAAAGATATATATCTTTCTCTTCTTTATTTAATATATAATAATAATCATATAATAAATTTAATATATTAATTTATATATAGGGTAGTAGGGCACCCTCCACTCCACTCTCTACTCTCCCATCATTCTAACACCATTTCTCCTGCCATCCCCACCTCGAATTCTTCATAACCCCATCCATATACAAATTGACATAACACATCCCTGCGCAAACACAAACCCCTGTCTCACTCGCTATTAAATCCTAACCAATCACCATTGCACCATTTATTAGCGACGCTTCACTATCGTCATACATACTCTTTGATTCCATTCAGAAGCCTACATATATATTATGATATATATATATATATATATATATATAATATATATACTATATATATATATATATATAATATATATAATATATATATATATTACTATATATAATATATATATATAATATAATATTACTATATATATATATTTATATATATATATTATATTAATATATATTATATATATATATCATATATATATATAATATATATATATATTATATATATATATATATATATACTATATATATATATATATAAGCCTATATATATATATATATATATTATATATATAATATATATATATTATATATTATATATATAGTTATATATATATTATATTATATATATATTATATATATTATATATATATATATATATATATATATATATAGTATATATATTAGCCTATATATATAACTATATATATATATATATATATACCTATATATATATTATGTATATATATCGTATATATAATATACTTACAGTATATATTATATATACTACCTACTATCCTATATATATATGTGGGGGGAACTTTATTTACCATAATTTTTAGGTATGGTAATGAGAACATTATTTAAAAACAATTAGATGAAGTATTTATAGTGTTTGTCCAAAAATAGAAGAACTTTGTGATACGTGAAAAAGATTAAGTTCCGAAGAGAGAGATGAGGAACGAGATTTGGTTGGTAAGAAAGTATCGAGAGTAGAGCTTTGACTTTGGCCGATGAGGGCCGTGTTGCAGACCAGTGCTGCTTATTTATTTAAAAGTGAGAGTTTAAGTTACCTGTGGCTTATATAACTGTGATTTATATTTTTATAAAGTGACAGTGATTATTTTAAATCTATTCACGAAAGAATTTTGTGTAGAAAATTCTATTATTGGCATTTTGTATTTTCCTCTCTGAACCAGATTCTCCGCAACGAAGCTTGCAAGCCATTTTGAAAAGGCTGTACCATAGTTTAGATACTATATTTCTGAAAATATATGCTTTACAATCTACGAAAGAAGAGTAGATTAGTTAATATATTTTACTTCTGATATGAACTTTGATTTATTTCTTTTGTCTTGATTGTTCACAAGCGAACAAAAATATATTATCATTTTCCAGGTAACGATTTTAAACATTGAAATACTCTCTCACTTAAAAACTTTTATGCATATAATCTATGATTTGAAAGCTCTCACTCAGCCGTTCTATTTATTTCATGAAGATAGTTTCTTACATTTTTAAGCATTACAAATACTATTTATATATTTTTAAGGAAGAAACTTATATGTATTTTTAAGAAGAATTTTACTTGTAAGAAAAGGACAATAATCTATTAAGATATATATATATTTTGACCAGTTCGATAACCATTTTATATTATTCTGTGAATAGATGATAAGGATATAAAGATATATTAAGAATATTTATTATATAATCTTTTGGATAAGGAAATTCTGAATATAAGAAATATTTTATTATTATATATTTTTTTTTACAAAGTAAAAAGTTAAGAAATTAGAAGCACTTTGTTTCATATCCTGGAGTTATGTTCACATTTTTTTCTTTATGCCAATTTTTCTCATTTGTCCGAATCTGAAAAAATATAAAATAAAAGACCAATTATTGACTGCACTTCAAAAGGCGAAATCAGATGCTACCATTAGGTTATACACGTGTCAAGAATAAAAAGTAGCACCCTGCTGGAAATTATAGGGTGTAAAGAATGGTTTTCCCGTAACAGGACGAATATTTGGTCTTACATACTCTTTTGATTGATTATTTATTTAGAAAATATAAAAAGAAAATCTGGTCAGGTACAAAGAAGTGTACCCTGGAAAAAATTCATCTATTCAAGAATTTTTATTATTGAGGCGACCGTTCTACAAAGTGATTTTTGTTTTACTTCTAAAGTGAAGCCTTCATCATTTTCGATTCAATTTGGAAGCCATCTTGGTCATCAAGAGTGGATCATTTTATTACTACGACGCAATTTTTCCTTTGTATACGCAATGCGGATGTTTATGGGAGCTCATATACGGTATAATTTGTAAAAAATATCGGATAAGTAGGTGACATTACATTTTTTCTTCTTTTTTTTTTGTTGTAAAAAAAAAAAAAAAGGTATTTAAATACATTTATAGTAATTTATAAAATTATTTATTATTTATTTTCTTAAATTTATTATAGGCTTTTTATTACTGTAATTTCCTTAACGATGATTGGTGCGCGCATCCTTTAACTATTGTGACGTCATAGAAATAATTAAAGTAGCCTCACAACGGCTCCGTTTTCTGTCATATTGTCTAGAATAAATTTTTTATTTTTATTTTATATAATACATTCGTAATTTTCTTAAGAAAGTTGAAGATTGTTTCCAAGTTATCGCCTCATAATATATATATATAGCTATATCATATATATTATAATATATATATATATACTATATTATTATTTTATAATATATATTATATATATAATAAGATACTAGATATATACTATATATTCTATATATATATACCTATATATATATATATATATATATATTCTTTACTATATATATTATATATGTGATATTATTTTGAGTATTTATTTTTTTTTTGCTTTATTTGCTATACGACTTGTAATATTTTCTTAGGCGCAACAATCATATGTTAATATTTCATGTTCGAGGCTATCAAGTTCATGGGATTTCACTGCTGCGTAGTTCCTTAAATAGAAGTTGAATAACTGTAAAGGGATCTTATAACGGGGTTTTCTTGTGCAGTATTTCCAGTTATAACTGTCTTTGCTTAAAAGATTTTTTTTTTTTTGTCTCTTTTTAATTAGCCTATTACAGCAATAAATAGTCATATGTTTTCGTATTTATTTATTGAATAGAAATTTAATATATTATTATATTATAGTAATAATAATAATTTTATTTTATTATCTATTATTATTATTTGTCTTCTTTTATATTTAGTAGAAAGTATATCTTGGTGTATAATTGTTTGTGTGTGAACTGTTTGTCGGTCTAAATATTTGTTTTGTGGATGAATAAAAGTTTCTACGGAGAGTTAAAATTTGTCTTCTGAGCGTCTCCGAAAACAGAATAGTGGTACAAAGATTACCACACACCGACCACACACACACGAAATACCTTTCTTCAGTTTAAAGTTTTATATAAATAAAAATACAGAAACAAATACTCAAGTTGAGGAGTTGCTACTTATTGGTTTCTGAGTATTATTTTCTTCGACGCCGTTTTCTCTGTGTGTAGTGAAGAAAGAGGGTAGAAGAGACTGCAGTGCGTGTAATTATTTTCTTGTGTCATCATATTACCAGTCTTTTATCACATTGCGTCACCGTGAGCGCCGTGAATTGAATGCTGTTGATTTTTTTTTTGGGATAATATTTTAAGGCCACCGTTAAAAGATAGCTATAAAACATACTATACTATATATATTTCCTTGATCATTTATTTATCTCTTTTATTTATTCTTTATAATATATTACTATACTATAGATATTACTTATACTACTATATATATATATACTATATATACATATATATATATATATAATATATATAATAGTAATATAATAGATTTCATATTTATTCAAAGTAATTAACAGATATTTTGTATTTTAAGGTACGATTACTCTGAGAAGAAAGAAAGAACGCGACTCGATTCAAAAATTGATGAAAGATACTTCATTGCAATAATCGCTGTTTCCAAGTATTTACGAATAAAAGTTGGAAGGAGTTTACGAGGAGTCTCACTCAGGAGGCACAGTGTTCAGGGCAAATATATTTAAAACTTTCATTTATTTATTTATTTTTTTTTTATATATATATTCTTGCATTTATTTTACGAGGCTAATGTCCTCGAGGTTTATGAATATTTCAAGTCGATTTAAGAAGATGTCCGGAGGAACATTGCTTGGAGGAGAAGCCATCCTGTAAGTCGGTGTTTATTGTACATTAAAATTTGTTTTTTTTTTTTTTTTTTCTTTTATATATGTGGTGTCGTAAATAACAATTTTGTGTTTGTCCTCGTTTTGTCTATTTTTGAAGTATTTATTTCTGTTGTGAGTCGTAGTTTTGTCATATTTGTCATTTTTTGTTTTTGTCTGTTGTGAATTATTTGTTTCTTTTGTACGTCGTTATTTTCTGTCAACTTTTTGTCCGTTGTCCTATTTTTGTATCCCTTTTAAAGTGTTTCATTCTTAATGCCTTCTGATAAGGAGGAAGAAAACGTGTTTTTGACGACGATAACAAAAGAGATTTCACCACTGGACTGCGTGGGGCGGCCAACAAACCGAGTAATATCTCGCAGAATATTTCTTCTTCTAACGTCTCTGAACATTCCGAAAACATGTCTAGGCCTACATTGAATATTGACAGGTTAACACATTCACGTCCCAACATACCCATTTTAATAGGTTACATAGACGACTGTTGGCGAGGGCCGAGTCTAAATTCGTGGTTCGCTGCTATTGAGCTTTATTTTGCTGACGAAGGAATTAGCACTGATGCAGAGAAACTGAGGGCTTACACCAGATTCCTTTCTCACAAAGAAGGTAATGTTTCGGCACTAATATTGTCGACCCCAGAATTGCTCCAGGCTACTTCGTGGCTTCAGTTCAAGACCGATTTGTCGTTATGTCTGGACCCCCTCAATTCTAAGAGTTCTTTCGAGGCTTTTAAATATTTTATTGACGTGAGGTGGAACTCTAACCACTCATTGCCTGAGTACCTTACAGAGTCTCAAAAGGCCTTGCAAATGTTTCTAGATTCTTCTTCGATGTTACACGGAGTGGATTTTACTCCAGAACAACGTAGGTTGTTGTTATTTTCTTCTTTGTATATAAATGCTAAAGACCGCAGTTCCAGAGGTATATAAATCACCGGAGCTTTCTGTATTCCTCAACAGTTCGATCACCCTCAACAGATTCAAAAGGTATCTGAAGAAGAGCCACAAGTAATTATGAGTGGTAAGCCGGTGCCATCCGTTCCTTCGCGGGGGGAAAACGTCTAATTTTTAATTACTTACTTTCTCCAGTTATATTACAACTCAATCTGAAGAAAATGAGTTGTCACAATCGTCTCATCAGCTTATCTGCCGACAATACTTTTCATATCAATCTTTTTCTGTCTCCAAATCTCCGTCTCCGCTCCCGAGAACCGTCAAGTACACACGAAGTAACGGTCCTTTGGCAAAAGTAGCGAACGCCCATGGGCACTCATACTTCTGAGTGCATCTATGACCATTTTTGTTCATTGTGTTTTGCCCAACATTTGCGCGGTTCTCAAAGAAACTGCATGAATACTATTTGGGATCCTTTTTCCCCTCAAAGTTTGAATAGGGTAAAGTTTATAACCCCTCAAGAACGAGAGAGATATTCTCGTAATCAAAATAATGTTCATTCTAATTCTTCGTTTTCCAGAGGTTCGAAACAAGGTTTCACACAAGGTCAGAGCGGCCGTAATCATCAATCACATGTAAATTTTTGTCAGGATTTGTCAAATGTGCATTCTAAGGGTAATAAATATAATAATAATGTCCAGAATAGGCAGGTATTTTCAGGTAGGAATTCTCCTCAAACTCCCGGAGATAGAATGGTTAAGTATCAGTCTCCGAGTTCGTTCCAAAATAATGAACGTCATCACGTATCTCAGGTCGATTCTTTAGACCCAAATTATTTTTCAAACTCAAATGTGAGTAGTATAAATGCCAAATATGGAGTCCGTGAAGACGAAATTCACGATGAAAGTTCGAATTTTTTGCAGTCTAGACGGGATAACTGTGCTATGAATATGCGCCATGCGCAAAATTTTTATGATAATTCTGCATTCCGCCCAGCGAAACTATCGCATGAGTCCAATTCTTTTGTCAGTCATCATGACGATAATGAGTTACAACCTCATTCTCATGATCTTAATTTTCCTTCTCGTAGCAAGGCGACTCGAAGTCGCGATATTTCTCCTCATTCACTTAAATATGCCGATGAAGATATTGTAAATCAAATCCTTCATTTGGACCCAGATTATGTTTCAAATTTGTCTCCGCATGAGCAATCTTTAAGTTTCTCTGTAAGTAGAGAAAATCCTCGTACAAATACTGTTTCTACAGTTCACGAAAGTCGTGAAAATTGTTTTAATCTTCAAGGTCAGAATGTGCCTTCTCATCATTTTGCAGATGCAAATAGTTTCCATATATCTTCCTGTAGTGATCCATATAATAGTATTTCCTCAAATATGGAACATAATATTGACGAAGATGACGTTTCAGAACGATCATATTATTTTCAAGGATCTGACGAAGCATCCAATTCCTCAGATCGGGCGTATGACAATAGTGTATATATGCAGGATTTTCAATGAAAGGTAGAAATCATCAGCCTTGTGATGTTCTAATCAACCTTGAAAAGGCACCCGCAGCGTTTGAAAGTAGTATAGTTTGTCAAGTCGATCCTTCTGAAAAGGATTATTTTTCTTATAAAACTTCGTTTCTTCTTACCGAGGTAAGATGTTGTTCAACTCAAATAAATTTATGTGGCACAATGAAAATATTCAAAGACTTAAAAACAGTTATAAGTAAGTGTGTAAACAAAAAGCTGACTTTAGTCGAATGTAAAATAAACTTCCTAAGTAGAAGTACTACTGACTTGTTTAATAACTCCTGTCTTCAATATTCATTACTTACAAATACGCTGGCTTTAAATTATGAATTAGCTTACAGGTTTTATCGGTTTAATGATGTAGAGATAAAGATTGCTAAGAGCCACATATCCAATCCCAATTTAAATTCCATTCCTAGTCTTTCACATAATGCCGATATTCATTGCATTCCAAAGAAAGATAGCGAAGTTATTGAGCTCTCTAAAGCTCGTAACAAACTCAGTCCGAGTAAAATTTGCTATCAATATCCTTCAAGGTTGGATCGAATCGATCAAAATAGTTTAAATTTTGTATATATTTGCTTTCTTAATATTAGGTTAGATTTTGCGAACAGAAAGGTAGTAGATAGTAGGATGAATCAACTTTGTCCTAGCCAGATAATTTCTTCTGAAGTTTGGTACGAGCACAGGTACCGAGGGTTCAATGAACCTTATGCAAGTTTCCATGTTTTTCAAAGAAATATAAAGGTAGGTAAAAATGAATCTTTCATAATTCAATTACGAGTGAATACAAGTAGTTCTTCTAATGACCAGAATCGAGTTTTTGATCCTGGTATTGAAAAAGTTGATCCAGTTCTGTATTCTAAATGGGTCAACGACTTTCGCATTTTTTTTAACGAGAAATCGGTAGGAAATTTTCCATTAATGTTTTTTTAGCCCTAGAAATTTACGTTCTAACAAGAGGTTTAAAATCTCTCACAGTACTCCTATGCATGATCGTTCCGATCATAACTCTTCTTTTAATAACGAAGCTTCCTGTTCTTAATTCGGTTTCATAGTTTCCTTTTTGGGTGTTTTTTTCTTTGCATGCTTTTCAAGGGATATTCTTCTGGATATCTGATAAGTTGATTTGAAGAGTTTTTAGTCATGATATTTATTGTTAAAATATTATTTTTTTTTTTTGGTAAGTAATTAAACGCCCAAGGACTTGAAATGCGATTATGGAAGCACGGTCTTTCATATAATGTTTTGAAGAGAGGAGTTGTTGTTTTTCTTTTAGTGTAATTATTTATTGTTGTAAATTATGTATTTTAGTTTTCAGATGATTTAGAATATATTGTTTTTAAATAAGAAATGTAATTATCATTACGTTAGGAAGAAAATTTATTGCATAAATTTTCTTAATTTCGTGGGGGAAACTTTCTTTACCATAAGTTTTTAAGTATGGTTTCGATATATTTATTTAAAACACAATCTGTTGTGAAGCAATATTAAGTTTTTAGAAGAATTTAATATTTTGAAAAGAGTTAAGTTCCAATGTGAAGACGAGGAACGAAGGATGGTTCTGCGACAGAAAATAATTTAAGATAAGTGTCGTGAAGTAAGAGCTTGGACCTTGGTTGTGAGGAGACGTGTTTTAAACGTTGTGCTATTATTTTAAAAATGAGAGTTTAAATTACCTGTGTATTATTTAACTGTGATTTATATTTTAAGAAAGTGACTGTGTTTATTTTGAATCTATTTAAGAAAGAATTTTGAAAAGAAAATTCTTTTATTGGCATGTTTATATTTTTGTCTCTGTTCGAGATTTTTCTGCAACGAAGCTTGCAAGCCATTTCTGAAAAGGCTGTACCATAGATTAGGTACTGTATTATTCTAAAATATACGCTTTTCTGTCTACAAAAGAAGAGTAGATATTTATTTGTATTTTGCTTCCTGTATGAACTTTGATTCATTCCTTACTGCCAATTTTGTTCACAAGCGAACAATATTTTCTTATTATCGATTACCAGGTAACATTTTTAAAACTTTGAAAAACTCTCTCACTTTAAAAACTTTTGTTGTATATAATCTATGTTTGAAAGCTCTCACTCCGTTGCTCTATTTATTACATTGAAGATTGTTTCTCATATGCTTTGGCTTCACGAATATTATTTTATATTTCTTTTAAAGAAGAAACTTGTATGTATTTTTTTCAAGAAGAAGTATTTGTTGATAGAAAAGGATTTTATTTATTAAGATATATTTTTGACCAGTACTTTAACATTTGTATAATATATTATATTATTCTGTGAATAGTTTGAAGAAGGATATAAAAATATTTTAAGAATATTTATTATGTAATTTTTGGACAAGGAAATTCCGTATATCAGAAATATTTTTATTATTATTTTTACAAAGTAAAAGTTAAGAAATTAGAAGCTCTTGTTTCATACCCTAGAGTTATGCTCACAATTTTTCTTCATGTCCAATATTCTCTCATTCGTCCGAATCTGAAAAATATAAAATAAAAAGACCAATTATTAACTGCAAGTCTAAAGGCGAAATCAGATGCTACCATTAGGTTACACACGTGTCAAGAATAGTAAGTAACACCCTGCTTGAAATATATAGGGTGGAAATATAGTCTAGTGGGGTAAAAAAGTTTTAAAGGTTGGTGGGGTAAAAAAAAAAAAACCTTCCCCCTTTCCTGAAAATATATTTTTTTAATTTTATTTGGTATTCTGGTAGCTATCATAATAATCTATAAAAAATGCCAAAAGAAAATGGGCTGTTTTAAAGTGACTGTATCAGTGATAACAAATGTCGACATGCAGTTAAAAAATACCTGCAAAATCTTTTTACAGTTTTTACAACTTTTGTTACTATTTCAAATGTATTAGCTACATTTTTTATTTTTTATTTTTTTTTGGTAGTTACTACATATTGATGGAGGAATTTGGGCAAACTAATAATTTTTTTGAAAATTATTAGATGTCCTAGAAAAAAAAATTTTTTTTTTTACCCCATCAAATTTTCATAAATTGGATGAAAATGAAAGTTTCTTCAGAGGAACCCCCCTATGGGGGTCCCCAGACACCTTTTACGAAATTGAAACCCTCATATTCGATAACACATAAGGACACCAATATTGTATTATCATACATAGCTATATTTACTAACTCAGCACCACACCAGCTCCAGCACCGGTGCTGGCCTTGACTCCAGCTCTGACTCTGAATCCTCCATACTCCTTCCTCCACTATGCGATCTCCAAATTTCATCCTTCTATGGTCATTTCCTATTTTTAGGGGCCAGCACCCCCTCCAGGGGGCAGGGGGGCACAGTCACGTAATTTGACAGGCTACCAAATTTTAGAGCAGTATGATAACCTTAACTCAGGTAGAATATACTTAAGCAGACAGGACTCCTCCAAACTGTAACCATAAAAGTCCAAAGAAGGATGAAATTTGGAGATTGCCTAAAGGAGGAAGGAGTAAAATATAAGATAGAAAAAGTAACAAACTATGACAGAAGAAACAAAGGTTGCATCAGGTTTGGAAATTGCTGTCCAACAATCAAGAGAGGAGAAATGCTATGGATGCAAGAATCTGGAAATTCTAATTTCTGAGTTAAAAGCAAAGTAAAAGATATCAAGTCATGAAAACGAAGTTCAAATTCTCTCACTTGCACCAAGCAGCTGGAGTATTGAAAAAACAGCTAAGGAATTTGAAGTATCTACAAGAATTGTAAAAAGAGCCGGAATGTTGAAAATTGAAGAAGGCATTTTGGCAACACCATCAAAAAGAAAAGGAAAGCCTTAATGATGAAGTAAGAATTTAAGTACTAGCATTTTTTTATGATGATGAATTTACTAGAATTTGTCCTGGCAAAAAAGATTACGTTTCTGTCAGAATTAATGGTGAAAAGATTTACAAACAGAAGAGACTAATGCTTTCCTATTTGAGAGAAATGTTTACAGAATATTGCAATAAACATGGAAAAGAGATGGGGTTTTCATAATTTTGCAAAATAAGGCCAAAATGGTATGTTAATGTTGGTGTTGCTGGTATGCATTCCGTATGTGTATGTACAGTTCATCAAAATGTTAAGCTTATGCTAGCTGCTGCATCATCTAACATAAATGATTACAAGCAATTATTAGGAAAAGCTGTTTGCAATTTGGAACTAAAAGATTGTATGCTGCAATGTGGTGAACAGTTCCCTGGAAAGAGTGGACTACATGCTTATGTGTTACAGATGTTTGAAAATTATGATCCAGAAGAATCAATAAAATATATACAAGCAGTGAGCTCATACTGATAGGGAAACATTACAAATATACAAAGGTACTGTTGAAGACTTCTTCTCATAGAAGATCTTCAGTCAAAATTAATTGCCTTATCTAGCCATATTTTTATTTCAAAAAATCAAAGTTCATACCTAAAGCATTTAAAAGAAACATTGAAGGATAATGAAGTAATTGTTTTTATGGATTTTGCAGAAAATTGTTTCTTCTTTGTTCAGGATAGCCTATTGTGTAAGGTTTTCATTGGGATAACAGCCAGGCCACACTTCATCCATTTGTTTTCTATTTTCTTAGAGACCAGCTCCAAGGCCTCAGCATCTGTATGGTCAGTGATTCTCTACATCACAACACTGTTGCTGTCCATGCCTTCATAAGTGAGTTGGTCCAATATATAAAGATTGAAGTTACTGAAATTAAACACATATAGGGGCCTATTATTTAGTGATTCCTCTAGTTCCTAATGTTTTTGATGATAAGTGAAGCTGCATCCGAATTTGTACCACTTAATAGTTTGCAGTGAATATTCTTTCAGTATTACAAATACCATCAATAATGTTAACTGGTAGACAATACTTTTATCCAAAATATGTTCATGATAAAATTGAATAGAAATTAAAGCAAACTTAAAAGCATTAGATCTTTTATAAGCCTTAAATAATGTTTTAAACATTTTAAAGTTACCATGTACCATACTTAAATTTTAGAGATTTCTATGAAAT
>JABUQX010114423.1:12500-25598 GCA_015478945.1 Trachelipus rathkii | reverse complement strand
TGATTATGTTGATGTTCGCTGCTTGATAACAAGTGTTTAATTAGGTTTTACGTTTGGTATGTGAACGTGTTTATCTGTAGTTTTACTGTTGTTCAAGTCCGCCGGGATGTTTTGTTAACTGTTACCATAGTTATTTCGTTTCGGCTTTGTTATTGCCGTATGGTGTGTCAGGTTTTTTGCCCATTGTATAAATATATTTCTTAGTTCTCTGGTCCATTGCTGTGTTAGCTTTTATTAATGTGATACATACACTGTTACGTCTTTAAGCACATAGTCGATTGATTAGTATATAAAAACTTATTTTGTACACCAATGTTGTTGTTGTTGTTTGTTGCCTGTTGTTGTTGTTGTTGTTGTTGTTGTTTGTCTATACGAGAATATATATCCCTTTTGAGTTGATATGCTTCGTTCGTGCGTCGTACTTCTTGTTTACTTTTCCTTCTGATTGGTTGACAGAAAGATATCTCATTAGCATTTAGGGTTTTGTTTACCCCGCAATACGATTTTCCGTCAGTAGGAACATTTTTTTCGACTGTGCTGGTTACGATTGGTCATCCTCGCGCTTCATTTCTTTACAATCCTTTGTTGTATTTTATTGTTTTTTCACGCAGGGCTCGTCTAAATTCCCGATGTGGTCATTTATATTTATATTCGGTGGTCAACGGTGCGGGAGTGGATACCGGATACGATTTGCTTTGTATTTGCCATCCAGAAGGCGTCAAACTATTAGACCTTTATTCTATTGTTTGTGTTTGAAGAGTTCATCTAGCTTATGCAATATTGCAGTAGCAGGATGGATATGAGGATAATGTGTTGTCATCTGGGTACACTTCGACTAGCAGTGAAATATCCTAACTGGAAAGATAACGTGAGAGGTTCTAAATAAAATACCGACGTTGTGTTTCTCGTCGTAGTGAACGATATAAACCCTTGAAATTGTACGCAACTATCTGGAAAACCCCATCGATTTGCTGTGACCTTCTAGGACGATATGTGGTTATAGGTTTCACAGTTCGAAGATCTGAAAATAAGTCTTCTTCCTTATGAAAATAAAACGAATTAATACATCGCATCTTACGATGTTGACATACTTTGAGGACTATACCATATAGCATATGGTGTAATCTATGATATTTACACCAAACATGTGGTTTCCATTTTATTAATACTTTGTAATACAATCCTGTCATTAATAACTTTCAGCTTGGATGAATTTACTTCTCTTTGTATGAGAGAATGAGTGCTGCTGAATCAAAAAATATGTATGAAAAATGGTTTAGTGCTGCTGTACAGGCATTATAGTTAACATTCCTTTTCAAGTGGTGTTGAGTTTTTTAGAGAGCCATATATAGAAACTTTAATCCGCAACTTGAATCATAATGTTCTACTGATACTACGATGAATAAATATATTTTTAAATAAACTTTTTTTCTTTTTATGTATTTATCTGTTTTTATGTATTTTATATAACGCTGTTTTCCAATGAAAATTATATGTTTATCAAAATGAAAACTTGTTTTACTTCCCTCGCAAGTTCGCTTTATTGATAGAAGTTTGTTAATGATAGCTGTTTAGTTCGTCTGGTTGTTGTGTGTTAAGTTTGTATGGTTATAGTTTAGCTTTACAGAGGGTAAATACTTTAGCGTAGTGCGTTTGTTTTGTCATTTATCCATTAAGTATTATTGATGGTCTCAGGTAATCCGGTTTACTGTTAAATTTTTTTTGTTAAATATATATCAGATTAAAACGTGCTTGGGTTCAGGTTATTCAATGTTAGCTTTATTGATGTGGAAAGTAGTGTACGTGATGAGTTATTCAGGTTGGGTGCTGTTTGAGTCTAGTATGATAATTAAGCCAAATTGGTTGTTTGATATAATTTTGCTAAATGTTACTTCTGTGTCAGTGAGTGAAGTTATCTAACGTTCAAATGATGGGTTAGAGAAGTATTGGCCTTCTGGAAATCAGTAATGAGTCAGGTTACGTTTTGCATGCTAGTGTTAGTTTCACTTTTACGTGGTGTTACAGGTTGGTGGTTTTTGGAAGCTTTGTTAGCATGTTTAACAGTTTATTTCGTGGTGTATAGTTGTGTTAGGTTTGTCTTTCTGTACATTATTTTCTTAGTTGATGTTACGCTAAATGTTAGCTTCCTATTGATGTGGAAGCCTTATTACGTTAGAAGTATATAGCTTGTTGATTGTCAGTATACTGTTGATAATTAACCAATTTGTTGGTGGGATTAAAATTTTAGTTAAATATTTCCCTTCGGTGTAATATATAATTTAAACATTTTGTTATGTTTGAGATTAGTCTGTGCTTGACAAAAGTGTGAATAGGTTACGTCTTTTGTGTTGCATGGGTGGTTTTAGTTGGGGCTCAGCTACTTGTCTGATGTTAAGTGTGGAAACTTTGATTTATAGTAGCTATCAATGTGATAGCACACGTTGTGGTATTTAGTGGATTCACTTTAGTTTCTATGGATGGTGCTATGAGTATCGGGTCATTTTAGGTTAACTGTAGAAAACTTTGCTAAGCGTCAACATCATAGGTTAGTGGGATTGTAGGGTTCTTTTGTATAGATACTGATTACTGTAGGATCGTTATGTTTTAATCACAAATGATACGGGTGGGCGAAATGTGACTTGGCATATGGGCAGATATGAGTGCTAAGGTAGATCAATAGATCAAGGATGACCAGGAAGGTGGAAGAGTGGTTGTTTTGATTTCTGATTTACTGATTTACTGATTTAGGGTATGTAAAACGTTACAGATTTTAGTAAAAAAATTTTGACACTTAACAATAGATCAATTATGATCGGAGGAGTAGAATACAATAGATCAATAGATCAATCAGATCATAACTGGGGACAGGAGGGTGGTGGTATGGTGGTTTGATTTTACTGATTTACCTAATTTAGGGTATGTAAACCATGACAATTTTAGTTAAAAATTTGACCCTTAATCAATAGATCCAATAGTGACTCAAGAAGAATCACTAGATCAAATTTTAGATCAATAGATCATGATTGGACAGGAGGGTAGTGTTGCGGTGGCTTGAAATTTACTGATTTAACTTGATTTAGGGTAATGTAAAACATGACATATTTTGTGAGTAAAAAGAGGTTTGGACCGTAAATAATGAGTCAATAGATCTAAGTATTGATCAATTTTAGATCTACATAGATCATTTAACTCGGTCAGGTATTGGTGGGGGTGGATGGTGGTTTTGATTTACTGAGGGGTTTACTTTTGATTCTAGGGTATCCGTAAACAATGAGAAATTTTAGTTAAAAAATTTGACCTTAATTGATTTAGATCAATAGATCAATAGACTCTGAAAGGGTGGGGAAAGGGGGGAGGGGTTGATGGTTCGATTTTACTGATTTACTGATTTGAGGGTATGTAAAACATGACAATTTCTAAGTAAAAAATTTGACCCTTAATTCAATGATCAATAGATTAAAAGATAATAGATGAATAAGATCAAATAGATCATAACTGTCAGAGGTGTGGGTGGATGGCTGGTTTGATTTACTGATGTTTGATTTAGTAAAAAATATAAAAAACGTAAATTAGGTGGCAGTTATAAAGCATAAAAAGAATAAGAAATTTTATAATTATTTATTTATTTATTTATTTATTTTTTTTTTTTTTTTCTTGATGGTTCTGAGACCCATTATTTTTCGAAATCTACAGACCCAATAACAATTATAAAGACACCAAAATATTGTATCTTAACACAAATATTTAATAAACTCCGGGCATCCGCACCGGAGCCGAGCACCGTGCGATCTGTACTCCCATTCCTCTGAGTCAGACTCCTTTTTTCATTCTTTTCCTTCTTTTCATCTTTCATCCTTTCTTTTCTTTCCTTCTTCGTCCTTTGTTTTGCATTCTGTGCTCTTTTTTTCAGTCACGGACCCCCTTCAAGGGGGGGTCCTAGACACCCATACGGACTTATAACCATCATATTCGAGTTCTATCGGTCTCGATAACCCTTATAAGGACAATCAATCATTGTTTGTTTATATCGACTGTTTCTTATCGGCAACCGCAGGGGTCCGCACCGGTGCCGGAGCCAACTCCTGCGAATGCGATACCAAGTCTTTCTAGACACTCAACTCTGAATCCTGCTCACCAAATTTCAGCCAATTACGAACACTTCGATTTTTAAAGGGGGGGGGGTTTGGTCCCCCTTCGGGGACCCACGGAGACGTTACCTCGTCTACGACGAGGTTGACCTCACCCATCTAACACCCCTCGCCAAATTTTAAAGCGATACGTTAACTCTAACACATGTAAATATATATCGGAGCCATAGGCTGAGCCGGAGCCACCGGAGCCTAAAAAATCATTTCATAATAATGAATAATAATATAATAATAATAATAATAATAATAATAATAATAATAATAATAATAATAATAATAATAATAATAATAATAAAAACTTCAGAGGCGGAATCGGAGCCGGAGTCGGAGCCGGAGCCGGAGCTGGAGTCGGAGCCGAAGTCAGAGTCGGAGTGCGTAAAAAACGACTCAGATTCGTTTCTCTTCGAGAAACGTATAAAAAAAATCATATGAAATTATATAAAAAATTAATAATTATATATATGTGTATGTGTATGCGCATGTCGCGCTCGGTGTCTGTGTCTGTTCGTCATAACAGGATCCTTCGCGTTCTGTTTGACGGCTGGTCAGGTGGTCGGTCTGTCAGGAACGCTTGTTAGGGTCTGTGCCTAGATCGTTGCCCGCTCGGAATTGCAGCCCACAAGGGCGGTAACCAATATCGGCGTCCATCTCCCTCGGGGTTAGACCCCCCTCTTACTATACTCCCACCAACTTGAAATTTAACCCTGTTTCGTCCTTGAGCGGCCATATATAGATTTACTATTTTCCGCAAGTTATCAGACCTGATAGCTCTAGCTTCCTTCATATCGAAAAGGTGGGTTCTGTCAACCTGTACACTTACTACTGACGTTTTCCATACCCCGTATGGGGAGGGGCGGAGGAACACCCCGCGACACCCAAATATACCAAAGAGCGGGGGTTCCGGAAACCCTCCTGGAGGGGGAGATATTAGCTCCTACCTCTTGGGCCGTAGTTTCCTCTGAAGGCCGACAGACCTTTGCTCCTGACTCCTGCATTCGGTGCGTAGCTGCCCTTTGGGTATTCTTTTTAGTTAAGAAAATAAATGCAAAATTTAAGGTAGAAGTTTCTTATTTAATTTTAACGATAACCCAATAAGGTTCTAGGTAAAGTAGGCTCGGCTCTCTGGATCATATTTACTAGATAATTTTTTTAACATATTAATTTTTTTTTATTTTTATTTTTTTTTATTCATTTTTCTCTTTTCTACAAATTTTTACGCCGCAGAGAAAGTTATTTTCTCTTTTTGTCTGTATCTCCTTGAAACTTTTGAGAATATATTTTTTCTTTCTTTCTCTTTTTTTACATTTTCCGCACTAAAATTGGAACCCACATTCCAGCAATGTATTCGCTTTCCCGCGATAGCTGTTGTAGTTTATTGAGATATGTGAATTGTGGCTCTCTACGAGGCTGACCATAATAGTATAGTTATTAGTTACTAAGCTTATATATATAGTTTATGGTATATATATATTTATATATTAGGAGTATTAATCAATTATTTGGAGTATTTGGTATATTAAGGTTATATGTGATGATATATTATGTTTATATATTATAGTATATATATATATATATGTCATTATTATCTTAGAAGATCTTAAGTTTTTATTATCTGTTTACTTACCATTATTGGTGCCTAACTTCGTCGCCCTCTGCTCGCCGAAGCAGCCACCAAGGGCGTAACCAAATATCGGCGTCCACTACCTCGGGCTGACCCCCTCTATATACAATCCAAAAAACTTATATCTTTACCTCCAATATAATATATTCCATATATTTAGATTTCAGCAAAGCTTTTTCAGGTCGATAGCTCTGCCCCTTCATATCGAAAAGGGTGGGTTCTGGTCAACCTGTACACTTACTACTTAACCGTTCCCCTCCTCCTGTGGTCCCCGTCGTTCTCGGAGCCCCTCTTAGTTATATTTCCGTGTGATATAGCTCATTGTACTAATTTAAGAGAACTTTATGGCAAACAATAATGTCTCACAGGGATAAAGTTAACCATAGTCTCCAAACTGTTTGTTTAATCCTTTTTTTTCTTTTTAATTTTCTCTTAACTAAAATATTATAGGCTATTTTATTATTAAATTGTAAATTTTAAATTATCTTTTGGAGTTTGCTATCAATATTATGTGATATTTGATTGTTTGTTTTTTTTTTTTTTGGTGTTTTTTATAGTCTGAGTGCCATTCGGTAAAATATTTTGACGCAGGGTATTCAGCAAGTTTTCGTTGGCCTTGTGTCCGGTAGGCTGTGTATTGTTTGGATATGGATTGTGGCTCTTTCTTAGAGGCTGTGGCCTAGTATATTTATTTATACTAATATCTATTTACGTAATTTATATATTATTTTTTCGTGAGATGTTTATTTAGTGCTATGATTATTACTATATCTATTCTGTATGTATGTAAGGTTAGAGGTATATAGTTATAGTATTTAGTGGTGGTTATTTAATGATTAGTTATATGTATTTAATATATTTATTGATTAGATTGTGCAAGGTTTAATAATCAATAAGAACTGACTTAATATGTGATGAGAAAAAAAACCTTTAAAAGGCTAGTCTTAAATTATATACATTGCTATTTGAAAGTTAGTGAATTTTTGCCCTGTGATCTACATTCAGATGACCATAATAAATATTGTTGCAGTAAGGAAAAAAACGTTGTGCGCAACTCTATTTTAGCTCAGGGACTGTTTGTCTGATGCGTAGGATTGCTTATAGAGATGGAACAGGAGTTATATTTGTTAATGTCAGAAAATATTAGTAGGTAATTCTACAAGCCTATAAAAATTTTCGGGCACGGGTTTGAGACATCGGTTGATGGCGCGGTGAGGTTGGTATCCATGGTTGGTGGCTGCGTTCAATTAGATCTTACCTACGCCAATGCGGTATTGTGTTTCGCAATATAATATAATAAAAGGATCATGTAAGATATAGTCTATTAAACTATAGAATCCAAAGTTATTTAATATTATCAACAAATTTATCATATTATATCTATATAATATATATATATATCATATTATTTCTATGATAAATATTGCTTTTAATTACTATATATTGTTTATTAAAATACTTTATTGTATAGGCTTAACATTATATTATTTATCTATTATGTGAGTTAGTGATTCTTTTTGCTGGTGATAGTTGCTTATATCTGAGGTTGTAATTAAAGTATTTACAGGCTATAAAAATTCGGGCATGCAAGTTCTAGGCCCGCATAGGGTTGGATACGTCAAATAGCAATTTGTACCTAACTCGCTATTTACCGTATTATAACGAAACTAGCATGCGAGTAGAGCTTTCTTCTAATTATTTCTAGATCATACTTTGTTACGCCACTATCGTCAATCATATAATGAACGATTTTGCCTCGCGGCTCTGTCCTATATTTGCCCTATTGTTATGCCATTCTTTATTACGGTCGTATGTCTCTTACGGCTGGTAGGTCGTGCGTGGACCTGATTCTCGCTTAATTTTATTAGTTAATACAATGCATGCTCTTAAATGACTATTTTCATATATTTTTAAGCTCCGCATTATTGCTAACCTCTTATTATTAGCATAACATGGAAATTTCGTCTGTGCCTCTCTACCCTACTATCATCCTTGCTCACGGCTGGCCTACCGGCCTAGTTAGCTTAGCTTCACTATTATTACATTCTTACGCATTTAATACTCTAAATTACTGATTTTAACCTTTACGCTCACTTCACTCACCTTAATAGTGCTGATAACTGTTTAACTAACTAAAAAAAAATTTGTTTTTATTTTTTTAAATAACTGTCTATTTATGTTATAAGAGTTTGCAGCGTGCTATCGCATTCGAATTTTTTTGTGTCGGAGGCTATTTTGAAGAAGCCCCCACAGTGCGAGAAAAACAAAAGACTTTCGCTATCCGTAAGGTGATTACACTATGTAACACAAAAAATGTTTCTTTTTATTTTTTTATTGAATCTTATATATTTTTTGACGCTGAACACAGAAATGACCTTCATTTTTTTCTATCATCAATACTTTGAGAGTTTTTTGCAATATTTAAGTTTTGGCATTTTTAGGGTTTGTTAATAAGCTTACACTGTAGGTCAGGGGTGGCCAACCCGTGGCGCATGCGCCAAACGTGGCGCATTGGATGATTATAAGTAGCGCATTGCTACGAGCTACTTTTTGGGAGATTTTATATTTTAACTGGGCTACGTCAGCCTATTTCTTACAAATTTATTTAATGAAAACTAAAAATTCATTTCATTTCCAGAAATTTGTTAAATCTGGCAAGATATAAAGAAGTATGTAACAAATATCGCAATGTTATTGCTATTTATAGCAAGTCCATCAGGAAAACCGTTTTGCATTGTTTGTGAAAGTACTCTTTCACATAATAGAAGATATGATTTTAATAGATAATATAAAACACAGCATCAGACTAACATAGAAGAAAAAATGAAGCTTGTTCTTGCGTCTGAGGCACGAAAAGAATATGTGACTAAGAAAAAGGAAGAAATCAGAAGAAGACAAAATATATTTGCTTAAGTAGGTTGTGAAGACTTGGCGATGACAGAAGCGTCATATGAAATTGCTTTAGCATTGGCGAAAAAAAAGAAACCTTTTTCTGGCGGGGAAGAAATTGTTAAGCCTTGTCTCCAAATATTTGAACGACATCTTGGTAATAAAGGTATTGAAAGGAAAGCAGACGAAAGTGCTATATCAAGGCAGACAGTTACGAGACGTATCGAGGAACTCTCTCAGGATGTATTTCAGCAACTGGAAGACCTTGTCCATTCTTGTACTTTCTTTTCTCTAGCTTTTGATGAATCAACGGACATATGTGATGTTGCCCAGTTAAGCATTTTTATAAGAGGAATCGATGATAATTTTAATGTCTTTGAAGAACTTGCCAGTCTGGAGTCATTGCATGGTAAAACAAGAGGATCAGACATATTTGGAAAAGGAAAATCATGCCTAGAAAATCTAAAATTAGATTATAGCAAAGCTCATTTTGTATTCCTGACGGAGGTAGGCTCCGTCAATGATAGGTAAAGTCAATGGCAATTTTTAAATCATTCTGTACTACAATATCACTGCATTATACACCAAGAGGCACTGTGTGGAAAAACTTTAAATATGCAGCATGTTATGCTACCGGTTGTTAAATGTGTGAATAAAATTAGAGCAAGAGCATTAAACAGACGAGAATTCAGAAAATACTGTGAATTTGAATACTGTGATTTGGAATATGGTGAACTTGTCCTTCATTGAGAGGTGCGCTGGCTTTCTAAAGGACAGGTTCTGAGTAGATTTTGGTAATTGAAAAATGCTGTTTCTAATTTTTAGACAGGAAAATGAGCTACCTGATGAAAGAACCCTATTATTTGACAACAACTGGCTATTTGATTTGGCATTTTTAGTTGATGTTACTAGCCATCTCAATGATCTAAATTTAAAACTACAAGGCAAGAATAAATTATTTTCAAGTTTAGTCAATAGCATCAGTTCATTTAAAATAAAATTAAAACTGTTCATCTCTCAGTTAGAAAATGAGGATTTGAGTCAATTTCCACACCTGAAAGAGCAGAGTGAATGTGCTCTGGATAATAGCAATTTGACCAAATATATTGAAAAAAATCAAGATATTGCAAGGGTCATTTGAAAGTCGTTTTCATGATTTTGCTAAAGAAGAAAACTGCATGCTCGCATTTGTAAACCCATTTTCACTTAGTGAAAAAAAAAACGTAATGCAGATGCCTAGTAACATACAAATGGAACTGATTGATTGAAAAACAAATTCATTATTAAAAATGAAATTTGATGAGCTTTTTCCAGATCAAAACAATTCTGACATAATTAATTTCTGGAGTTCATTACCCTGTGAACATTTCCCGGAGCTAAGAATATTTGCAAAAAGTTATATATGTCGTTTTGAAATGACATACAGATGTGAACAAGCATTTTCATCCATGAAATTGATTAAAAGCAAATCAAGGTCGCGAATAAGTGATTCAAATTTGAAGAATTCTCTGCTGCTCTCAGTAACAAATTTAACACCAAACATTGAAAGACTAGCGGAATCCAAACAGGTTCAAAAGTCCCATTAATGGCAAGTAATGTTAATGTGTTGCAACAAATATTGTTTTACATAAAATAATTAAAATATTAAAATAATTTAAAAAAGTTAATTATGTCTATTATGAGTTGTATGGCGCATCTGAACTCGTCTGTGAAAAAATTGGCGCATGGTATGCAAAAGGTTGGCCACCCCTGCTGTAGGTACTTATCACAATTTTTTATTTGAAGGTTTAAATTTACGAACAGAAACTTAAAAAAGACTTTTTACATTATAATATCCCAAAAATATAAGTCATTGCTTTAATATGCCAAAAACATGCTTACTTTGCATTTAAAAGTGCTTTGTGGATCGTGCTTTTCTCTTGTGAGTCAATTTTGTTTCTCTTATCAAAAACCACATACAATCACCCATCATGGCACTCTCCCAACGTCCCTGGTATCGCCTTTCCACTGTCTGAATATTCTGGTGAAATCTTTAACCATGTTCTTCACTTACATCCCCTAAATTCTCTCGAAAAAAGTCCAAATGCGAGTGTAAATAACGCACCTTTTTACATACGGAACCCCATTTTTTTTATAACAATCAATGAGCATTTTTATCAGCTGTTTTGTAATTTGGATCTTTACAATTTCCTAAAAATCAGTGAACCACATTACGGAATGCACACCAGGCATCATTTTCAATTATGCTCGTCTTTTCCTTCAATTTCAAGGATTTAACCATATTTAAGCATGTTTCAATGAGCTTATCATCTTCCAGAAAAGAAAAGAGAAAAACCTGCTGCTACATGTATATATATAATATAATATATATATAATATATATATTATATCATATATATATATACATATATATAATAATATATATATATATATATATATATATATATATATATATATCATATATTGATATATTGATATATAATATATATATAGATATATATATATATATATATATATATATTATTATATATATATATATATATATATATAGTATATATTATATATATATATATGGGCGTAGGCAGGATTTCATTTAGGGGGGGGCAAAGTTGAGGTGATAATATATATATATATTATATATATATATATATATATAATAAATATATAATATATAATATATATATATATTATATAATATATATATATATATATATATATATATATATATATATAGTTATATATATATATATTAATATATCAGGTTGGGTTCACAGAAATTGCAAGTACAAGTACAAGTACTCTAGAATTGTTCAAGTACAAGTACAGTACAAGTACTCTAGAATTTGTTCAAGCTACAAATACATGGTATCAAGTACAAAGTACAACTACAAGTACTTTATGAAAAACTTGCCTATATATATATATATATATATATATATATATATATATATATATATATATTTTTTCTATATCTATATCTATATATATACCCCCCCCCATATATATATATATAGATATATATATATATATATATATAAATATATATATATATATATATATATATATATATATATATAGATATATATATATATATAATATATATATATATATATATATATATATATATATATATATATATATATATATATATATATTATATATATATATATATATATATATATCATCATCATCATCATCATCATCATCATTCATCATCATGCATCATCATCATCATCATCATCATCATCATCACCACCACCCATCTTATCTCCCCAAGACTGGAGGCAAGGTGCGTAACATATACCGGAAACATAAATATAGTAGAAGAATATGAAGCAAGTCAAAAGGAAAGCCCAGCCTTACGCCCCCTTTATACCAATTAGTGAGAACTCGTCGCAGTCAGAAAAAGTCCACCTAGAAGCTTCACGGGACCGCGATTAACCCTCAACTATGACCTCTCGTCAATGTGGGGTTCTTCTTGCCCAGGTGCGGATACAACCATACCCTCCTCACAAAACCCACCATTCACTCTGTTATGCACCTTTCTTCTCGCCTCTGCCAAAACTCAAACATTTCTCTCTTCCAGGCATTCCTTTTCTGACTTCATTCCACTTTTTTTCTGTCTTCCCATCCGTCCGATTCCCACACACTTTACCACTATATCATCGTTTAACCGACGTCTGTCATCCATCCTTCTAATGACAAACCATCTTCAACCGCATACTTCATTTTTCTCTCATTTACCCCAATCATCCACACCAAACAACTCTCTAATACGTTCAATTCCTCATTTTATCATTTCTTTTCAAACCAAACACGCCACTAAGATTGTCCATCGAACACATTTAATTTAGACATATACCTCTTATTCCAGACCATAGTCCCACTACAATACATTAACACTGGTTACAACATACCCTCATGTAAGAACCTAGCGCACTCAACACTTAGGTCCTTTACATCCACCAACGATTTAACTGCACAAGCCACCTTAGTTGCCATTCACAATTTTCCTTACTACACTTCTGCATTCATCGCTTCGCTTTCATTCAACATATATCCTAAAATAATTTAAATTTCAGACACTTGTTCCAGCTGCTCAGCATCTAACATAACTTCACACTGCAGATCTTGTCCTCACTCACAACCATAACCGTACTTTATCTACGTTTACTTCAAACCCTTCTTTTACACACCCTACCAAAATCTCGTCTACTGAGTCCTCTTCAAACTCTCTTCAGATTCCGCCACACAAACCTAATCATTCCTCATATAATAGGTAAAGTGATCCTCCACTCTCATCCATTCTCCATCATTTCTAACTCTATCTCTTGTCACCCCTACTCTAATTCTTTCATAAACCTCATCCATTATACAAATTGGATTGCCAGAGCACATACCACTCCCTGGCTCACTCCGCCTATTAATATTAAATAATCTT
>JABUQX010114423.1:0-7500 GCA_015478945.1 Trachelipus rathkii | reverse complement strand
ACATTAACATGGTGATATTTAACAAAAATTTATCACAACAATAGCTAACTATCATACTGATCAACGAATATACTCTAACATAATAAGGTTTCCACATCAATAAAGCTAACATGGTGTAACATGAACTAAGAAAATAATGTACAACGACAAACCTAACACAACTTACACACAAATAAACTGTTAACATTAACAAAGTTCCACACTTAACACCAGTAAAGTAACTAACATTGCATGCAAAACGTAACCTATTCTTACTTTTTCAAGCATATCTCTAACATATTATCGTTAACCTTACACTGACACAGTAACATTTAACAAAAATTTATCACAACATTGGTTAATTATCATACTGATCAACGAATATACTCTAACATAATAAGGTTTCCACATCAATAAAACTAAAATAGCGTAACATGAACTAAAATATGGACAAAGACAACCTAACACATCTTAAACAGAATAAACGGTCAATGTTAACAAAGTTTCACACTTTACACAGTAAAGAAACTAACATAACATCAAAAACTTAACTTATTCACACTTGCTCAAGCCATGTCTCTAACATAACAATGTTAATTTGACATGTCTAAATATCATAATCCCAGCAAATGGTGCAAACATAACAAAGTTTTATCCAAACTAACATAAAAATGACAAAGTTTTATCCAAACGAACATTAAAAATAAAGTTCTTTGAATAACAATATCTTGGTAAGTGTAATAGATTTACCGAAGTTAAAAGCAGGTAAATCAGTAAATCAAATCACATCCCTCCCTGCCCCTCCCTACCCATCCTGTCCATGTCCCTTTTGATCTTTCGATCTAATGATTAGGGTCACATATCGATACCATTACGGTTAAACATTAGTACAAAAATAGTTCTTTATATACTAACCACCGAATATATGCTAACGTAACATTGTTTTCACATTAATAAGGCTAACATAGCATTACCAACTAAGAATATAATGCACAATGACAAAAACTAACACACCTCACACACGATTAAACTACTAACATTAACAAAGTTCCACACTTAACAACACTAAAGTACCTAACATTGGATACAAAACGTAACCTATTCACCCTTTTCAAGCATATCTCGAACATATCATTGTTAATTTTACATTAAACATTATTGATTTACGTCACATTTCGAGTTTCATTTTCTAATAAACATAGCACAAAAATGAGTTCTTAATATACTAAACACCGAATATATGCTAACATAACAATGTTTTCACATTAATAAGCTAACATAACGTCATATAAATCTAAGAAAAATAATGTATAACACAACTTAAAACCCACAACTTACGCGTTAAATAACAGTTAACATTAACCAAAGTCCACACTTAGCACGTTAAAGTAATTACCGTTGCGTACAAAAAACGTAACCTATTCATACTTTTTCAATCATATCTCTAACATATCAGTTAATCTTTACATTGACACATTAATATTTAACAAAAATTTATTTCATTTTATGCTAATTATCATACAGACTGACGAATAACTGTAAACAATACAAAGTTTGTATGCCCAAACATAACATAAAATAGTTCTTTTGAATAAAATATCATGGTAAAGTGTACTAAGTTAACCGAATTTAAAGCAGTAAATCAGTAAAATCAGTAAGTCAAACCACCCGTCCCGCTCGCCCCATCCTACCCATCCTGTTCATGACCTTTTGATCTAATGATCTATTGATAATGTCATATTTCGAGTATCATTTCGAGCGGAAGCATGAGACAGCAAAGATAAGTTTTTTTTAGATACTAGCTCCATCGAATATATGCTACGTAACAGAGCTTTGACATTAATAATTCTACATAACATAACCTGAAACTAAATTATTAATGTACAAAACGACAAACTAAAACACACCATACGACTAATAAACTACTAACATTAACAAAGCTTCCGCACTTAACAGCAGTAAAGTACCTACCCCAGCGTACAAGACGTAACCTATTCACACTTATTTCAGCATATCTCTAACATTATCAATGTTAATTTTACATTAACATCGTAATATTTAACAAAAGTTAATAAACCTGTCTAATCATAATACTGACAACGAATATAATGCTAACGTAACAAATGTTTTACATCAACTTCGTAATATTTCAAAAAAAAAATTCATCATAACCTCGTCTAATATCATAATCCCCAGCGAATTAATTGCAAACCAATAACAATTAACCAAACATAAACAAAAAAATACAAAATTTTATCCTAAACATAACATGAAAAATAATTCTTTGAGTAAAATATCACAGTAAAAGCGTAATAATTTACTGATTTTAAAGCAGTAAATCAGGTAAAATCATTAAAATCAACACCCATCACTGCACTCCATACCCTCATACCCTTCTGTGATTCTATTGATCTATTGATTCAAGTCATACTTTCAAGTATCATTTTGGACAAACATAACATAAAAAATAAGTTCGTTTATATACTAAACCTACGAATATATGCTTTAATCAAACAAAAAGTTTTAGCATCAATTAAAGCTAACAAATCATACCGCAACTAGGAAATATAATTACAATGCAAACCTACAATACCTCGAATATAGAAAATCGCTAACATCCTGGAAAAATTCCCCTAACTGATCAAGGAAGTAAGCTAACAGGCAACAATACTCGTATTTCCCCCTTTTCGAGCATATTAACAACAGGTAAAGCCGTATTATCTAACAAAATCCCTTAACAAAGTGACCAATCTATCAAAGACACCAACATCTTGAACTATGAATGGACACTATCTTCATCAAAGTGTCACTCGTTTCGAGTATAACAGCATTTGACCTATGAATAAACGTAGACATTAGCAAAAGTCTAGGGCAAACCTAACATTACTCAACAAAAACTTAACCTATGCTCACGTTTCTAACACATCATCGTCAGTTAACACAGTAATATCTTACAAAAACTCATCATTTCTCTAACAAATCAATGTTATTTCCACATTGTCATAGTAATATTTAACATAACGTACCTAACCCTTTCAAGGGGCGCATCCCCCTGGGTTTTCTCTCGGAAGGTAATGTGTTGCTTTAGATACTCTTGGTTAATGAAAACTGTTTATTCGTAAGTTAGGTACGTTATGTTAAATATTACTATGACAATGTGGAAATAACATTGATTTGTTAGAGAAATGATGAGTTTTTGTAAGATATTACTGTGTTAACTGACGATGATGTGTTAGAAACGTGAGCCTAGGTTAAGTTTTTGTTGAGTAATGTTAGGTTTGCCCTAGACTTTTGCTAATGTCTACGTTTATTCATAGGTCAAAGGCTGTTATACTCGAAACGAGTGACACTTTTATGAAGATAATGTCAATTCATAGTTCAAGATGGTGGCCTCTTTGATAGATTGTTCACTTTGTTAAGGGATTTTGTTAGATAATACGGCTTTACCTGTTGTTAATATGCTCGAAAAGTGGGAACATATCGAGTATTGATGACCTGTTAGCTACTTTTACCTTGATAGTAGGGAATTTTTCAGGATGTTAGCTGATTATTCATACGCGAGGTATGTTAGGTTTGCATTTGTACATTATATTCCTAGTTGCGGTTATGATTTGTTAGCTTTATTGATGCTAAAACTTTGTTGATTAAGCATATATTCGTAGGTTAGTATATAAAGAACTTATTTTTATGTTTATCCAAAATGTCCAAAAATGATACTTGAAATATGACTTGAATAATAGATCAATGAGATTCACAGGCGGTGGGACGGGTAGGAGACGCAGGATGGTGTTTTGATTTAATGATTTACTTGATTTACTGCTTTAAAATCAGTAAAATATTACGCTTTACTGTGATAGTTTTACTCATAAGAACTTATTTTTATGTATGTTAGGATAAAATTTTGTTATTTTTTGTTATGTTTGGTTAAAACTTTGTTATGTTTGCAATTATTCGCTGGGGATTAGGATATTTAGACGAGTTATGATGAATTTTTTTGTGAACATATTACGAAGTTGATGTAAAAACATTTGTACGTTAGCATTATATTCGTGTCAGTATGATTGATTAGACAGTTTGCTAACTTTTGTTAAAATATACGATGTAATGTAAAATTACATTGATATGGTTAGAGATTTGCTTGAAAAAGTGTGAATAGTTTACGTTTGTACGCTATGTTGGTTACTTTACTGCTGTTAAGTGCGAACTTTGTTAATGTTAGTAGTTTATTGGTACGTATGGCTGTTTAGTTTTGTCGTTGTACATTATTTATTCTTAGTTCAGGTTATGTTATGTTTGCTTTATTATGTAAAAACTCTGTTACGTTAGCATATATTCGATGGTTAGTATATAAAAAACTTATTTTGTGTTATTGTTTAGTCGAAATGATACTCGAAATATGACATGTAATCAATAGATCATTAGATCAAAAAGGTCATGAACAGGATGGGTAGGATGGGGCGGAGCGGGAGGGGTTGACGGTTTGTTTAACTGATTTACTGCTTTAAAATTAGTAAACTATTACACTTTACTATGATATTTATTCAAAGAACTTATTTTTATTGTATGTTTTGATTAAAACTTTGTTATGTTTTAACAGTATCGTCAGTCTGTATGGGGATAATTAGACATGGTTAATGATTAAATTTTTTGTTAAATATTTAATGTGTCAATGTAAAGATTAACTTTGATATGTTAGAGATATGCTATGCTTAAAAAAAGTATGAATAGGTTAGGTTTTGTCGCAATGGTAGTTACTTTACTGGTGCTAAGTGTGGAACTTTGTTAATGTTAACGTGTTTATAACGCGTAAGTTGTTGTAAGGTTTGTCGTTATTTAAAACATTATTTTCTTAGTTATATATGACGTTATGTTAGCTTTATAATGTGAAAACAATTCGTTATGTTAAGCATAGTTCGGTGTTTTAGCTATTAGAAAGAACTCAATTTTTGCTGCTATGTTTATTAGAAATGATACTCGGAAATGCGACGTAAATCAATAATGTTAATGGTAAAATTAACAATGATATGTTTAGAGATATGCTTGAAAAAGGGTGAATAGGTTACGTTTGTTATGCTGTGCTAGGGTACTTGTAGTTTGGTTAAGTGTGGAAACTTGTTAATGTTAGTGTTTTATTCGTGTGTGAGGTGGTAGTTGTTTGTCATGCTGCATTATATTCTTAGTTTTCTGGTAATTGCTATGTTAGCTTATTAAGTGTGAAAACAATGTTCGTAGCATATAATTCGGTGGTTAGGTATATAAAGAACTTTAATTTTTGTTACTATGTTAACCGTAATGTACTCGATATGCTGACACTGGATCATTAGATCGAAAAGATCAAAAAGGACATGGACAGATGGGTAGGGAGGCAAGGGAGAGGATGGGTGATTTTGATATACTGGATTTTACTGCTTAAATTCTGGTAAACTATTACACTTTACCAAGATATATTTTATTCAAAGGACTTATTTTATGTTGATGTTGGATTAAAACTTTGCATTTTTATGTTATGTTTGCGATAAAACTTGTTATGTTGTTGCCACCTATTTGCTGGTGGATTATGATATTTTAATGTAAAATTAACATTGTTATGTTAGAGACATGCTTGGCAAGGTGTGAATAAGTTACGTTTTTGAATGTTATGTTAGTTACTTTCCTGTTGTTAAGTGTGAAACTTTGTTAACATTGACCGTTTTATTCCTGTTTAAGATGTGTTAGGTCTGTCTTTGTACATTATATTTTTTTAGTTCATGTTACGCCATGTTAGTTTTCGATGTGGAAACCTTATTATGTTAGAGTATATTCGGGTGATCAGTATTGATAGATTAACAATTGGTGATAACATTTTGTTAAATGTTACTGTGTCAGTGTAAGGTTAACGATAATATGCTTAGAGATATGCTTGAAAAAAAGTAAGAATAGGTTACGTTAAGCATAGCTATATTAGTTACTTTAGTGGTGTTAAGTGTGCGAACTTTGTTATACTGTTAACAGGTTTATGTCCTGCCTTAATGGTTGTTAAGGTTTGTTTGTGTACATTATTGTTCTTAGTTCATGTTAAACCATGTCTGCTTTATCTGATGTGAAACCTTATGTATGTTAGGAGTATATTCGTTATCAGTATGATAGTTAGCTATTGTTGTGATAATTTTTGGTAAATATTTCACCATGTTAATGTTAAAAATTAACAATTGTAGTTAGAGGATATGTCTTGACGAAAGTGTGAATAGTCGGTACGTCTCTTTAGATGTGTATGCTAGTTACTTTACTGTTGTTAAGGTGTGAAAACCTTTGTTAATGTTGACGTGTATTCCTGATTTAAGATACGGTTTTAGGTTTGTCTTTGTACATAATTTTCTTAGTTAGATGATGCTAAGTAAGTTTTATTAATGTGAAAACTTTATTACGTTTGCATATATTCGTTGACAAAATTAAAAGAACTTGATTTTATGTTATGTTTATCCCAAAATGATACTAAAAATTGACTTGAATCAATAGATCAACAGATCACAAACTGACTGGTAGGGTGGTTGGATGGTAGTTGGTGGTGGTTTGATTGACTGATTTCTGCTTTAGGGTATGTAAAAACGTTTTACAATTTTAGTAAAAACTTTGACCTTAATCAATAGATCAATTGATCAAGGATGGTCATGAGGGTGACCGGATGCTGGCTGGATAGTGGTTGATTTAGTTGATTTAACCGCTTAGGGTATGTAAAACATTGAAAATTTTAGTAAAAATTTGACCTTAATCAATAAATCATTAGATCACAGATGGTCAGGAGGGAGGTGGGATAGTGGTTTGATTTAGTGATTTACTGCGTCTTTAGGGTATTGTAAAACATTGAAAAAATTTAGTAAAATTTGACCTTAATCAATAGATCAATAGATCAATTAGATCAATAGTCAATAGATTCAATAGACTCAATAGATCAATAATCAACAGATGGTCAGGGAGGGAGGGTGGATAGTGGTTTGATTTAGTGATTTACTGGTTTAGGGTATGGTATGTAAAACATGAAAATTTTTAGTAAAAATTTACCTTAATCAATAGATCAATAGATCACGACTGGACAGGAGGATGGTTGGGCAGCTTGATTTAGTGATTACTGCTTTTAGGGTATGTAAAACATGAAAATTTTAGAAAAAATTGACCTTAATCAATAGAATCAATAGCATCACAACTGGAACAGGGGAGGTGACAGAAGGGTATATGGATGGTGATTTGGATTTTACTGATTTACTGCTTTTAGGGTATGTAAAATTAAAAACTTAAAAAGTTATAAACTAAAAAAGTTAAAAAATTTATATTTATTTATTTTTTTATTTTTTATTTTTTTATTTTTTTATTTTTTTATTTTTTATATTTTTTATTTTTTGTTTTCTTGATGGTTCTTGAAAACATTTATTTTCGAAATTCTTACAGACCAATAACAATATATAAGCACACTGTATTGTTTATACGGAACTGTTATTTAACTCGGGCACCGCAGGGGCTCCAGCACCGCGTGCCGAGCAAAGCGCG
>JABUQX010114422.1:17500-23991 GCA_015478945.1 Trachelipus rathkii | reverse complement strand
CTTTTCACCTCCACATCTCTCTATCCACTCGATGCCGATGACTCGACCCCCTTCATTCTTCACTCATCTCAATCTGCTCCCTTTTTACTTTAGAATTGCCTTCTCTAATCTTTCATTCTATTCTCGCCAGATCGGATAAATTTCCGTGTCGTCTCAAACCTTGTTGGAATTTAATTCTTTAAAAACTCAACTTCTACACATCTCCTCTCCTAAAACACCTCCAACTTATCCTACTTCTTTCGCGTTTCTTCTCGTCTCTCCTGTTACAAATAAACATCCTTGCTTAACATTAACAAAAAAGTCTTTGGAAACTACATCACAATGGTTGCTAGCGCGGCCTCAAAGAAACTGGGAGTTTTGTTAGACTGCGAGACTTTTTTCTTTTCTTCTCACTACCTCCAGCTATAACAAGGGCCTTTATCCGCCTGTATGAGTACAATGCTCTCATATCTGGGGTGGGGGCTCTGGTTTGCACCCGGCTTTTGGACAGGTCGAGTCAAAGGCCAAAAGACCCTTATTAAAAGAACTGTTCCGTCTTTTCCACCTCACTTGACCCGTTCTAATCTTTGCGGCCGCGTGTTGGTGGCTATTAAATTTCTCCTTTTTCTATAGGTAAACCGCCAAAGCGGCAAGATGCTCGAGGGAAACTTGTAACCTCCCCGCCGTACAACCAACCCTTTACCCCGGGCCCGCCCCGTAGCAAGGGTGCTGTGTTCTTGCGCTCGAGTTCTGTTGGTGAATATCGGTTGACTCCAAGGCAGGACAGTGCGGTGGCCTGCCTCTTGGCCAACCTCTGTCTCTGTGAATTCTTTTCCATCTTCTGTGTTCCTGGATTTTAATCTCCCTCACTTCAAAAGCTTGCGTCTGTAGCTCAATTTGCGCTAATTATGCCATTAGTTTGGTGAGCTTCTGGAGACGTGGTAAACACCACCTCTTGGACATAGGCTCTGCCCGTGAGTGGTGGCTGACAACTATAAAAAAAAGTATTCCAGCACGTGTTGTACAGCTTTTATTGAATGTTTACTGACACTCCCCAATAACATTATTATCTGCTGCAGAAATCTTTTTCAAAATTAATTGCTAATAAAAAGTTATTTGAGAAGAACCATGACGACCGTAAGGGTTAAGTGAATTGGCTGTACTTAGCATAGAGTATGATCGGCCTCGCGCACTGGACTTGGGAAATTAGTGTGCTCGAACATTTTGTGATGCTAAAAGAGTGTACGAAGCAGGGATTAATGAGCATTAAATAGACTGATTAATCTTCAAGTAAAAAGTCAAATGACAAATGTATGTATTTTTATAGTAAGTTTGTTGCTGTTACTTTACAATAACAGTAATGGTAAAGGGTGTGCTCTTTTATAAATGCTGGATTCTCTTTATTATATTATATTATACTACCAAATATAATAATAGCTACATAGTAGTAATATACTGAATTACACCTAGCCTCACCCCTCACCCTATAGTCTAGTGTAGCTCTGACTCTACCTCACTCACAATCTAATGTCATCGAATATTACCTCTCACCCGTACTAGCGCGCGCTTGAAATCCGATCCACTCCAAATATATACTTACTCACCTGAATAGAAAGAGAGTGTGGAGCGTTGTATGAGTTATAGAATTATTACTCGTATTACTCCTGCCCCGAGTCCTCGTCCCTAAGGTAACTCCGATATCATGACTTATCGGGCGGACGCCGAAGTCCTCACTCACCTCACCACTCAATTGAAAGTCAGGCCTGCTCTCTTTTCGTCCGCAACGTCCGTGCCAACCAGTACTTATACATATACCTATATATAACCGTTTTTTCAATATGTAATACACTCTGGTGTCTGTTGTTAATGCTAATGTGAATTTGTCTTGATACATGAACAAGAAAGTTGTTTTTGTCATTCAAGTTTCCAAAAAACGCTACTCCACCCAGTCATTACTAAAGGGGCCGCGGCACAAAATAAGTCGCCGGGGGGGCGCAACTACTCTTAGTTACGCACTGGATATATAACATTATATATATATACGTATATATATACTATTATAGTATAGATCGCATGAGAGCGGCTTAAATACGTATCCGGTTATAGCTTAACTATAAGATACAATTACCCGTTAACTAATCTTGTCATATAAGGACGTTATATATATATATATATATAAGAGGCTTAATTAAATGTCACACGCTTTCAATCTCCCATTAATCAAAAATATAATAACAAAAATTATAAATAATAATCAGATTTTACGTCTAATTATAAATTTTACCCAAATTTCAGAGTGAAAATAATAAAAAATATAAATCGGCTGACTATAAAGTAAGATAAAGCGAAAGCCCGTATTATCTGAATTGCGTTACGCCACCACACCTGACGACTCAGTTGAAGAATTGGTATCACGTGACCCGACGCTGCAAGCTGACAACAAGACACTTTTCTAATCCAAAAATAGACGTAATGTTTTTTTTACTTTTTTCTTTTATCACTGTTTTTTGAGGAGGAGTGTTTGGAGGAAAGAGGAAGATGAATGGTGGGAGGAATTCGATAAGGATGAATAGAATGAACAAACACGTTACCCCCAAATAATGAACGATAATAATAATTAATAATCATCACATGGAGATGATCCCCAATAATAATAATAAATAATAATAGATCATAAATAATAATAATAATAATAAAATAATAATAATAATTTAAATAATAGATAATATTAATAACTAATAATAATTAATAATAATAATGATAATAATAACCATAAACTATAATAATATTAAATAATCATTAATCATAAGAATAATAATAATAATAATAATAATAATAATAATAATAATAATAATAATAATAATAATAATAATAATAATAATAATAATAATAATAATAATAATAATAATAATAATAATAATAATAATAATAATAATAATAATAATAATAAATAATAATAATAATAATAATAATGAATAAATAATTAATAATAATGAATAATGAATAATAATAATGGTATATATTAAATAATAATAATAATAGATAATAACTGAATAACCAACAACCAAACAACAACAACAAACAACAACAACACAACAACAACAACAACAACAACAACAACAACAACAACAACAACCAACAACAACAACAACAACAAAACAACAACAACATATAAATTAGAAGTATCATGATATATATATTACGATAACATTATAAATATATAAAAATCTCTTTTAAAACAATTAACAACTAAATCTTTAAATAGCTTCTACGCTTTCGTACACCTTTTATGTATTACGTACTTTCTTCTCTCAAAGACACACAAACGGACAAATATTTATTCAAAGCTGAGCCCTAACTTACAAGGTCGTGCCTTGGGAACAAGCAATGCCAAATGGCACTGTCAGTGATTAAAAGAAATTGTGACCAAACACCATATATATACCTAGTACTATATATATATATATATATATACCTTATATATATATATATTATATTATATATATACATATATATAGTATACCTATATATATATATTATATATTATATATAAAAATACATAATATATATAATACTATATATATATATATATATAGTATCATTAATATAGATATATATATATATATATACTATATATATATATATATATATATTATACTATACTATACTATATAGATGATATATTATATAATAATATTATATATAGTATATTATATATATATATTATATTTGTGCACTTTACTAGCTTTTTTAATATTTTTTTATTTTTCAATCAAAGAAATATATGCTATATATTAGTAATATATATATATAGTATAATATATATATATATACCTATATATATACGTAATATACTATCGTATATAATATAACTTTATATCATATAACATTATATATATATATATATATATAATATATAATATATATATATATATATATATATATATATATATACTATAATATATATAATATATATATATATTACATATATATATAGTATATATATATATTATAGTTAGGCCGTTGTCATAAAAAAAGCAGAAGGAAAATGAAGAGATAAAAAAATCCTAAAAAATACACCTAAGGTTCAAAGCTGGAAAAAGGCTATTTTCCAGAAGTAGTATATGTATTGCTTTGAAGAAAAGATTAAAGAATAAAGAAAGGATTTCCCCACTCACTGGACCCCGCATTGCCACATCTTAGGGTGAAATCTTTGCAATCTTGAAGGGGCGATTGATACGCGATAAAGCGACCTAACCTGCGCAACCCTGGCAACCCTGGCAACCCTGGTAACTCTGCCCTCCAATTCATTGCTTTTATAAACTTAAGGGCAAGCATTGGTAGTTTATGATGTCCCCGAGTAGTAAGATCTATTTTAATATTCTAGGAAAAAGGGTTTAAAATTGGATGGAAGATGATATTCTTACTGACGGGGTGAAAACCCTTCCTGATTGTGAATAGTATACTATATATATATAAATATATATATATTTCAATAATATATAATATATACTATATATATATATACTATATATATATATATATATATAATATACTATATATATATATTTATATATACCTTAGTTATAATATTATATATATCACTATCTATATTATATTATGATATATATATATATAATATATTATACTATAATATATATATTATACTATATAACTATATATATAATATATGTATATAATATATTATATATATTTATATATATATATATTACTATATATATATATATATATAATATAATATATATCATATATATATTATATATATCATATATATACATATATATACTATATATAATATATATATTATATATATACACATACATATATAAATACATACTATATATATACTATATGATTATATATATATAATATTAGTATATTATATATAATATACTATTATATATATATAAGATTGTAGTATATATAATATATATATAATATAATATATATAATATATATATATATATAAATTAATTATTATATACTACTATATATATATATTATATATATACTATTATATAATATGATATATCTATATATATATAAACATATAGGAAATCATTATATATATACGCAAATATTATATATATATATATATATATATATATTATTTTTGGTAATTTGGAAAATGATTTAAATATTAAATTTCAATGGTAAACCACTGCTTTTAAATATTTAAAATATTTTAAGTATAAATATAAAATAAAATGAAATTCTTCAAACTTGCAAATTAATCACTTCAATTGTTACTATCGATTCGCTTTTGTGAGGGTGCAGGATAAGGGAATTGATTGGCAGAAAATGCAAGTTGCCGGTGCGGTAACTGGGGGGCGCCGCCGGCCAGGCTCAGAATGACCGGGGGCAAGTATTTTAAAACTAAAAGAATATACCCCATTTAGGAGGAGGACTGAGGTTACCCCTTCCAGAGGTTGTTCCCCATACTTCCTACCCCCTTTTTCCTATTTAAGAATAATATCCTGCTTATGTACAATTTTACTCTAGAACTTAATTATTTGTCTTATTTTTAATATTTAAATTTTTCTTAAAAGCAATTTGTTTGTTACCACTGAAGTTTAATATTAACGTTATTTTCTAACGAACAAGGGAAAAAAAAGAAAAACAAAAATAAAAAAACAAGAAATATATCTTAACACACACACATACACATCACACACACACACACACACACACACACACCACACACACACACACACACATATATATGCATTACTATATATATAAATATATATACTATATATATACTATATCAATATAGTATATATATATATATATAGATATATATATACTATATATATCAAAATACATATATAGTATATATCTATACTCATATATCATATATATATAATATATAATAATTATATATATATATATATATATATATATACTATATATATATTATATATATATATATATATAATATATATATTATGACTGACTATATTATATATTGTATATATATATATATATATATATATATATATATATATATATATATATATATTATATATATCATATATATATATATATATATATATATATATATATATATATATACTATATAATATATATACTATAGGTAATATATATATATATATAAACTATATATTCTTTTTTTTCTTTGATGGAGGTGAGGATAGGGGAATTGATTGGCAGAAAATGAGTGACGGGGTAACTGGGGGTCAAAACGACAGGAATTACCCCCTTCCAGCAGGTTTTCCCCAACTTCCTACACCCCCTTTTTCCTATTTAAGAAAATATCCTACTTAGGTACATTGTTACTTCTAGAACTTAATTGTTTTTTTGTTTTGTTTTTTTTAATATTTAAATTTTATAAAAGCATATTCTGTTTGTTATGAATGAAGTTTAAAGTATTAACGTTATTTTCTAAACGCAACAAGCGAAAAAAAAAGAAAAGCAAAAATAAAAAAAAGAAAATATATCTTAAACACACACACACAACACACACACAT
>JABUQX010114421.1:12500-16345 GCA_015478945.1 Trachelipus rathkii | reverse complement strand
AAAAATGCCCGATTTATTTCTTCCTAAGGCTATTTCAACTACGGTATATATATTTTAAATAAAAGTAGTTATTTGTGTTCATCAAGTCATTGATATATTTAATTCTTGTATATTCATGTTTTTCTTATAAATCTATTTCCCTATATTCGATGTTTTTGCTTCAACAGGCGGTGTTCAACGAATTTTTAAATTTTGATCTAGAACGTCCTTTGAAAGAGCTTCTCCAGTCCATAAGAATATCACTGAAGAATATTGATTACTCCAATAGATCATCAGAATGTTCAAACTTCCCGCATATTGATGAAATGCTTACCAAAAGTTTGGAAAAATCAATTCAAAATTCAAATTAATTTAATGTTTATTAAGATAATAAATATGATTATCTGTCCAAAATTAAAGTATGCAAACTATATTGTATTATGTTGACCATTTGAATATATATATATATATATATATATATATATATATATATATATATATATATATATATATATATATATATATATATATATATATATATATATATAGAGTATTTATATATATATATATATATATATATATATATATATATATATATATATATATATATATATATATACAGTATATATAGTGTCCCAAAATCGGAAGTAGTTGTATACCGAGTTGGCCGCCCATTTTGGGTCGGAGAGAGTAGATAGAAAAATTGACCTATCAATTTTCTCAATGGGGTGCCTGATTTATGTTGACCGTCTCAGTGGGAGGTCCATGATTACGTATCACTTTTTGAATAGGTACTTAATTACCTTTGGATTTACGGTTTAATCGTTATCCGCAGCCTCGGTTGTATCCGCACCGGTAGCCGCATCCACACCGAACCGCATCCTCACCTGCGGTTGCATCCTCATTATATGATTTCTATTTCGAAACAGATATTAATTCTTAGTTAAATAAAGGTGGCAAATTAGAAATTTCTCTTAATAAAGTATTTTTACTATTTTTATTTTTACTATTTTTTATATTTATCTTCATTAAAAGCCATTAAAAATACATTAAATAATAGACATAAAGAATACACACACTAATAATAATAAGAAGAATACACACATTATTAATAATAATAATAATAATAATAATAAAATAATAATAATAATAATAATAATAATAATTATTTTTATTATTATTATTATTATTATTATTATTATTATTATTATTATTATTATTATTATTATTATTATTATTATTATTATTATTATTATTATAATAATAATTATTATTTTTATTGTTATTATTATTATTATTATTATTATTATTATTATTATTATTATTATTATTATTATTATTATTATTATTATTATTATTATTATTATTATTATCATTATTATTATTATTATTATTATTATTATTATTATTATTATTATTTATTATTATTATTTGTTATTATTATTATTATTATTATTATTATTATTATAATAATTATTATTATTATCATTATTATTATTATTATTATTATTATTATTATTATTATTATTATTATTATTATTATTATTATTATTATTATTATTATTATTATTATTATTATTATTATTATTATTATTAAACTATGCGTTTTTCTGGCACTTTGATTGGGCTAACTATAATTGGAATGACTGCTTTGACTCTGATGACGCTTCGGTTTCTGCCACTAAGGTGGGAGCTGTAATCGTTGACGGGATGAGCAGGTTCATTCCTTCTTCGACTAAGTCTTTCTCTCCTCATAATCCATGGTTCGATCGTGCTTGTTCTCTGGCCGTTCTGGCTAGAGACAACGTGTATGGGAGTGGAAAAATTCTCGTTCTCCTATCACCCTCGCTAATTTTCATTCAGCTAGAAATCGCTGCAGGGATACTCTTCGACGAGCAAAGCGGGCTTTCATCAAACGAAAATGAGCTAGCCTCCTTGGTTCTCCCACTGACAAACCTTTCTGGCCTCTTGCCAAAAACATCTCTAACAACTTCTGTAAATCTGCCTTTCCTCCTCTTATTCGATCTGATGGCTCTGTTGCTAACTCTCCAAGGGCAATTCCTTCGGCCTCTATTTTCCTCTAACTCAACCCTGGACGATTCTGGCATTCCTCTTCCTCCTCCTTCTCCTCTTAGGTGTCCTATGTCTTTACCTGTGATAACATTTGATCGGGTGCATTGGCTCCTGAAATCTACGAACGTTAGGAAGGCGGGTGGCCCGTATATTCCTCCCCGAGTTTTGAGAGAATGTGCTTTACGTGCTGACCTCACCACCGTTCAAATTGTGTTCACTGTCAGTACTTTCCCTAGGTGTTAAGCTTACCTGATACAATCCAACTTATTCCGAAAAAGGAAGCCTCCTCTGATCCTTCCAACTATCACCCTATAGCTCTCCTCATCTGTATTCTATCTAAGATCTTCAAACCTCTCTCAACTCTCACTTCTTAGACCATCTGGAATCTCATTCTCTTCTTTTCCGATCGTTAGTACGCTTTCTTCATGTTCAAGGTCTACTTCATTATAGATACGGCTTCCTATTTAACCGATTTATGGTTTTCCGTTCTTAGGAACTTACGAGATCGGTGGTGGCGCGCTGACTTGGTCCAAAGCATTTGACCGGTATGGCATGCGTCACTGCTCTCCCAGCTCCTCCTTGGGCCCCCCAACTTCTCTTTGTTTGCACGTCCAGTCTTCATGCTCAACATCATCGCCGATAAGAAAGCACCTCATCCTTTTTTCCTAAGAAGAAAATTTGAATAGCCTAGTCTTTATTTTCCCATTTTCTTATTTCTTTAATATCAGATCTTCTCACCTGCATGATCTAACTCATCCACTAGCAAAAGCCATGACTCGACCTCTATATTCTTCAACTCATTTCAATTGTGCCCTCTTTTACTCCTAGAATTGCTTCGTCTTACCTTTCCGATTCTTTTCACATCTGATAGAATTTTTGATTGGGGGTCGTCTCAACCTTGGAAATTCAATTCTTAAAAACCCAACTTTTGCAAATCTCCCTCTCTAAAACACCTTCTAATTCTCCTATCTCTTACGACTCTTCGTTCTCCTATAACAATATAAAACATCCTTGGCCTTAACATAAATAAAAAAATGTCTTGGGAACCTAACATCACAACGGTTGCTAGGGCGGCCTCAAAGAATCGTGAATTTATTTAGACTGGTGAGACTATTTGCCCTCTTCTCAGTTAATATCATAGTTATACAGGTGTACCTTCATCCGCCCTTGTATGGTTACTGTTTTCATATCTGGGGTGGCTCTGGCCCCGGCTTTTGGACAGGATCAAGTCAAAGGCCAAAAATTATAAACTGTTCTGTACCTTCCAGTTCTTTGACCCTCTATCTTTGCAGCGATGTTGGTGCTTTATCTCTTTCTATGGTACCGCAGCAGCAGGTGTTCGAGGGAATTACCATTTGCGTACCACCACCTTACGACGCCCGTAGCACAGCAAGTGCTGCCTGCGCAAGAGTTTGTGCCGATATTGGTAACCCAGGCTAGTTCGCTGCGGTTCCTACAACTTGATCCTGTGGAACTCTTCCATCTTCTGTATTTTCTGACGAATTTAATCTTCCTCACTTTAAAGCCTGCGTCTGTGCTCATCTGCAAAATTTGCGTTAGGTGAATTTTGGCGTGCAACACCACCTCCCTGAATAGGGCTCTGGTCGTGAGTGGTGGCACACTGTAAAAACTGTCTTCTCTCCCGATATTGAGGGCCTGCGTGCTTTTTTCACATTTCAATTTTGGTTCAGGAATCATCGATCCACACAGGAACCTCTTCTTTGGTTGGACCACGATAAGGTGAAGCTTTCTCCTCTAATAAAATGGTTCTAGCTGTTTTCTTCGATCTCGAG